>JABSTQ010010125.1:0-150493 GCA_013358835.2 Ixodes persulcatus
ATCTCAGAACTGAAAGTCATGCTCAGCAAATCCGACGCGAAGCACAAAATGCACGCTTCCTTCGATTTCCGTCTTTTTATGAGGCAAAAAACGTAGTGCCTCTTTTTCTCTTTTGCCCTGTTAGCGACGCAGCCAGGAATATTTTCCAAGGGGGGGAGGGGTGCGACCCAGAAAGCTTTTCCCGCCTCCCCTCTACTTACGTCACTGGTGTATTGTCGGCTGCACATGATCTTGAATTTCTCAAAAACAATTTGTTTTCTGAGCAGCAAAACACGACATGTAATTCAAACCAAACAAAAAAAAACACGAAAAACGTATATTTTTTAGCAAAAAATAAAAACTTAAAACAAATACCCAGTGCATGATCGAGCAATTGCATGTCTTCACAAATAAGAAAAAAAGTTGAATTATGATACTGAACACCGTACGTTTGAAGGACGAGATGGACATAAGGTTATGTAGGTTTCAATCACCAAACAAAGGTTATCAAGCAACGTAGAACAGTAGAAGCTGGGAAATTATGTCCGCTCGCCACCGATTGACTTCAAAGTTCGTACAGGGCCCGATAACTGCAGTAATGTCCACGGTAGTGAACCTGGCCACAGAGTATGAACTGTGATAGAGTGGGGTCAAAACCGAAACGATTCAGTCGTGTTTCAATCATGAAAAGACAGCACAGGTGAGCTGGTGAAGAACTTCCATCGTAAACCAAAGACACGACAAAATAAAAAAAACGGACAAAACAACAACAAGTCGCAGACACAGCGTCTACATTGTTAGAAGCTGTGTTTGAGACTTGTTGCTTTTTTCTGTTTTTTTTTTTAAATTTTGGAGTGTCTCTGGTTTACGATGGAATTGTTTCAATACTTGGCTTCGTGCCAATACAAAGCCACAAGCAGCTTCCGGATTCTTGTTCGCCTGAAAGGAGAGAAAGGCCTGTTTCTCAGAGTGCGTCGGTCGATACAATTTTAGGTAAGTTTTGCCGGTTTCATATTCATAATGCATGCTACAAGAATAGCCAGATATGCTGGATCATCTTCCGAACAACGTAGCTCACGTTGCCACCGTAATTCGGATTATTCTACATTTTTTTCGACGATTTGAATCGGAAAGAGTGAAATCGTCTCAGCACTGGCCGGCGGCGGCGGCGCCGCTATCTTGAGAATCCCGTGAATGCTCTGCGACACCGGAGTACTGCAGAGACGCTGATTAGATCGTTTCTAAAGTTCGCGTTGCTATCAGTTAACTGTTCTGTATTGTCAAACGCTTGAACACGGATCTTAGGACAAACGCCATTGGTAGGTTCAGGAGGGCGACCCCCGTAAAAGATTGGGTGTTTTTTACTTAGGCGTGTCTTCTCGTCCTTTTTCACGCTAGCGAGAGTTGAGTTGTGCCCAGTATTTTGAAACTCCCGGCCTGCGCGCACTGGCTTTTCGCGCCGCGTTCAGCGGGATGGCGCGTTTTTCGAGTGGTGGTTCGTTGCTGGCGTTTGGCAGATTGATAGGACACGCTCCTAGCTGGGCGTCGTCGTTGTGCTCGAGTACGGCGTGTGCCTCGCGCCGGCCTGCGGTGCGTGGCGTTGGGTTTGAGGTGCGCGGGCCTAGAGTTTCTTAAAAGTGTTGACCGAACCCTGTTAATCTCATCGTTCTTGTCTTCTCTCTTGTTGCCTGTTTGTTATTTTATTCATCTTGCTCTGGTTGATTGGCTAGCAGACGCTCGTGCGCACGGGCCCCTGCATATATGTCTAGCCTTGCGAGCCACCCAGATTACTACTGTCGCTAATAAAGATTATTATTGCCTGCCTTAGCGACGTTTTAATTTACCCGGGCCTCATTCGTGACTTGTAGAACTCGTGGGTGCACAAGTAGTTTACATGGCTGAGGAAAGATGTTGAATGTTTTGATTAAAATGCTCTGATCTGGTATATAATGTTTTGTGGTACAAAGGTGGAAACTCACACATCTGGCAGGCGTTCTCGCATTTACTGCGGAGACACGTACAAATCAAGGAGATTCATTTTTGAATGTGATGGCTCCCTACTTACTACAGGTTTTAAGTACCCGAGGTTCTGGTAAAGTTGAATGGAGTCTCTTAAGACATTTGCGGAAAGACCCGGTGCTGGATACAATTTTAGTCTAAAAGCTGGTTCACACTGTTGCAACCATCTACGACTGAGTCCGACAAAGCCAGTCTTTAAGCCTCTTGTGACTCCTTATGACCACGCCGCGCAGCCGTAATGGCAGTCGTAAGCGGCTTAAAACCCTGTTTTGTTCAACTCGGTCGTAGTCAGTTGCAACAGTGTGCACCTGCTTTAACGCCTCTTAGGTGCATGCACAAACAGCAGCTTCAGGATAAAATTGCGCATTGCACTGACCCCAAAGTATTTCGATCACATCCCCGGTGATGATTTTTCATCTATATCCCTGCACTACAGGACACGTTAAGAGGCTTGTTGATTGCTGTGCATGTGCCTATCTTGCGAGCGGTGCTATTTCTAAGTGGTGCTTAATTTGTTTCCAGCTTCCCGGGATTTCTTAAGGTACCAGTAGGTATCTAAGCTCTACATGCACACTGTTCTTAATACAATTACGTCATGAAGAAGCTAATTTTCCCTATTTGGCTGCATGTAATGGTGCTGTCATCATGGTCTTTGCACTTTCAACAACAAGAGAAGCGTAATGTTGGCACTTGTTCTTTCGTTGATCTGTGAAGCAAGTTATGGTTTATTTTTTGTTCCAGAATGTCACTCTCATTTTTATTCATGGTGCTGCAGGAAGTATTTATGACGAAGAAAACACTGCAGGTGGCTAGAAGCTGCCGATGAGCTGCCAGTCTGGATCGCAGTCATTAACTCAGCAAAGGCCTGCAAGCGAATCAGCCCCACCTGATTCTCTGCTGTCATTCGAGACAGGATGCTTTGTAAAAGGTGAAACAGGGCCCATGCACTGCTTCCACAGGACCCTGCTGGTATTTATCTGACATTTTGTTTTTCTGAACAAATAACACCATTACAAACTGTAATATACCGAGCATCCACCCACTCTAAATTGGGGATGATACTTGAGAACTGGGGGATAGGCTAGGGAATAAAGCAAAGGTCTACATGGTCGGGTGGTCCCTTCGTCCGACCACGGAAGTACGAATAGCTGCCATTTGCGAAGTTAGTTGACTGCGCAATCACGTAAAAACAAAGCGTCTGTTTTTTTTTCGTTTTTTTTTTATTACAAAGAAGCATCCTAAAAAATGGTTGCTTACGCATTTGCTTGTTTTTGTCCCTAACGCCTTAAATTTATTCTTCTGATTAGAAAAAAAAATATTTTCTTGCGCACAATTTTCTTTGGCAATGAAGAGAAAGCTAATGTGCTAATGTTCTGTATTAGGCAGTGCTAATGTTCTGTATTAGCGCACCAAATAGTTTCGTTTTTTTTTTGTCTAGATTCTTTTTGTATGAGGATTGCGGTTGAGGAAGCTGAACCGCGATCCCCGAGCATGCAGGCATATTCACATCTATTTCTGAACCTTTCACCCATTTCTTAACGTGAGCCAATGCTTTGACTGAAACACTCGACAGACTTGCAAGGTAAAATTTACTGGGGTCAATCTCCTAGAATTTTATTTGTCTCGCAGCTGACGAAGATAAGCAGCATCGATTCAGGAAAAGCTGCGAATTTCATGATCGTAGATAAACGCCGGAAAAACAGACAGACAAAAAGTTGGTGCGAACATTGACATACTCGCAACTAACATTTATTAAAAACAAAATTTCTTAAATAGCAGTGAAAAAAGTCAGTCATGACTACAACTGGTGTAACCCTCTATCAAGAAACTCATATTCTTTTATCGATAAGGTTCTGGATGTGTCACTTGTACACCTCGTGCCTTTGGCTTTAATCTCAAACGCCTGGTGTAGCTCTTTAGATGCTTTATCCGGGTATCTGGCCAAAACTTTGGTGGCATCGAACGACTGGAAGCAAAAGCAGCGTCTGCAGTGTCTGGCCAGATGTCCTGATGGAGGTTGGTCGTGTCGCCACCTCATGTTCGCGGGCGCAATCATTAATACATAGGCCTGTCTGACCTGTGTACAGAGAACCACATGACATTGGGATTTCGTACAAAACTGTGGTCGTGCATTTTGTTAAGTTTTTTGCAGTGTTTAGTTTTGCATTTGTCTTTTTCAAGGGCTGCGGCTGCAGCAACCACGCACGTCAGCTGCTGCCTTTGTTTCCCGTCATTTGATGACACAAAAGTTTTGGCCAGATACCCAGATAAAGTATCCAGAAAGCTACACGAGACGTTTGAAATTAGAGCCGAAGGCACAAGTTGTACAGTCAGAGGCAATTTGATGTGTCGACAACGTGAACGCTTGCGGAGCATGCAAAATGCCGCATGAGGCGCAGCGGTCGCCGCGGCGTTCTGGGAACGAGACTCGGCGAACTGGCCCACTCTGTAGAAGCGGGGGGGGGGGGGGGGGGAGGGGGGCGGAATTAAGACGGAAGAGGGAGATGAAGAAGAGCCGGCTATGCGGCGCGGCATTTCGAAGCGGTTAGCAAAATACGCCGACTTATATTTTTTAAGTATTTTTATTGTTCGCTTGTGCAAGGCTATATCGGTTTGCTTCCGTTCTGGCGCTCATATCTTAGCATGAGTTTGTGAAGCCGTCGGGCATTACTATCAGTTCTTTCGCACGTAATGATTCCAACTTGAATCTCAGTTTATGGTTCCCAGTTCAGTCTAACAAATATATACTAAGCGTAAACGTATGCCCTTTTCCTTGCATATCTGAGAAAATGTTATGCCACACTTACCGGCCACATGTTCATTGTTTTTTTTTCTAATATAAAAAAAGAATTTGCAAAGACATGAAAAGTAAGCGTCAAATTCCTGTCAAGCGCACGCCGATAGGTATATCGAAAGTTATCGCGAAGTCGCGAAGACTGCTTAAGTTTCTTAGTTTTCATTCAGGTGTTGGAAGTTTGGGATAACGCAGAAAAAATATTGTGCAAGAAAGAGCTTATCTGATATGATAGAAGGTCATTCTAGCGTGAGGGGCATTTGTTTTGACTCGACCTCCCACGGCAGTGAAACGTGGACTGCTTCTGTAGCCTCTTTCCCAGCGCGAAAAAGCGAACGCAGCACTGCATACGGCAATTGTTCCCCGTGGCCGCCCGCTCCGTTGTCGCAGGTCAAATTGCCTCTGACTGTACAAGTGACACACCTATAACCTTATCAGCAAAAGAATATGAAATTCTTGATAGAGGTCTACACCGGTTTTATTCATGACTGACATTTTTCATGGCAATGTAAGAGATTGTTTTTTCAATAAATGTTAGTTGCCAGTGTGCCAATGTTTACGTCAACATCTTGTCCCTGTCTACTTTTCCGGCGCTTGTCTATGATCTTGAGCCAACTGACACAAATTGCCACATGAACGAATTTCATCAGTGCTGCTGCGTTTTGAGGACATTACTACGTAAACCCACTTGGTGTTGAAAAATTATTGCGTGGGTGGGATATACCGAAATACAAGCACGCACACCCCACGACGCAAAGTCGCATTTTATTTCAATTGCATTCAGTTATGGCTGGCCCTAGGGGGTCGCTGGCTCACCACAGCTCAGAACATGTCTAGCGAAAGATTTGCGCTGCAGAACCCAGGGGTCCTGAGCTTGATGCCCACCCCTGTTCACTCACACCAGTGAGCTTGCTAACCAACCGGTATACAGAAACAACTAGGAGTTTTTGTTCCCACTGTCCCACTTGTACACATTGCGCACCACTTGCTTGCTTAGTTTGTTTTAGCATTTCTTAGTTGCCAAACTTTGTAAAAATCCCACACGTCAAACTAATGGGCTAGCACACAGAGTGTACCAACACTACACTACACTGATGATGCACAAAGATGCACATGATAAAGATGCCATCTTAATTTTGCAGGGAGCTAGAAAACCTAGGGTGAAATTAAACCAAGAAAACACAAAATAGCTAAAAAGGAAATGCTGTAGGTTTGGCACATCCTGGCTAATGTTATGCTAACATTCTCAAGTAAAAATTAAGCAGAACAATTTCACTTATTTTTTAATTGGTTAAGTTCCAACAAGCAAAATATTATGGTTGAACTATATTCAGCTATGCTGTGAAACGGTGTCCTTTGGCTCTCTAGCTTTAACTCCATTGCCACGGAACGTCGTCCCTCCTCTCCTGGATTTCCATTCTACTCGTTCTATCCCCATGCTGTCTGCCAGTCGGGGAGATAAAGCGCCCATGGCGATAGGGCGCTTGATGTCTCTTTTATACATATTTGTTTCTTAAAATGGGGGAATAGGCTTCATTATGTCCTTTGATGAGTTGATATGTTTCAAAAGTAGGGGTTGAGCGCTTACTCTGACATGGGTGCATGCTGGGTGTTTTACGGTAGTTTTATGGTGTTGTGTGTTGCTAAAATAATTGGGCTTTAGTGTAGTTACAGCATATGCGTACAGGTAATTTATGCAGTTGTTATTGACCGTTAGTACCCAACTCAACCTTGTGCAGGGTGTACTAGGAGCTTAAAAAATGGTAATGTTAAGGAATTCGGCGATTGGAAAAGTCTGAAGATTTCCACCCTAATCAGCATCGATAAGAGAAATTCAGCCTTCCTTTCTCTGAATGTCAGCAAAAGATACGTGTGGTGTGACACATGCACCTTTATACTCCGCAACTCGGCCTGCCTGCCAACATAAATCTCTGCTGGAAACTATTGTCTTGGTAGAATCCCGAGATACAACCTCATCTCGAAATGTATGAACAAGGCAACTTCTTAACTCTCAATGAACTGCTGCTGCTTATGGCAGATTTGTGGAATGGCTTCATAGTGCGAGAGCTTGTCTCTATATTTACCCCAGTTGCTCCTGAATGGACTTTATAAGGGATCTTTCCGGGTTGTGAACATCATGGCAGCTGAGGTAGTTTCTGCTGGGAAAAGAGGGGGGGAGGGGTCGGAGAGTATTCTTCAGCTTGACGGTTCATAGAATCTTGTCAGCCAGGATTTTCGAATGTTGCGAGGATAATGACGGTTACGGTAGCTCATATATTTTTTTGCCAGAAGTTGTACGACCAACCACCAGGATTGCGACATCCGACAGCTTGTCATGCCGGCTCCTGCGGTGTCATTTATTTTGTCGCTTAGAGTCCACTTTTGGTAGATGGGTGGTATAGAACGCTAAACACACCAGTTGGAGGCACATTCCACGCACCATACCATAGCATCTGCTGCTGAGATATTCGCATTGCAGTTATAATTTTCGATTCTGTTTCTTTTGTTCTTCAGTGGGAGCTCATGAGGGTGGCACTGTGTACACAGGGGCGGAGTGGCTGACATTGAGCTGCCCAAGCAAGCTGCTGGCTCATCTAACCATCTCCGAAAGCCTGTGGATGGGCTAAATCACAGACATGCCTGGACATTTATAAATGGTAAACACAATCTACGCTACCTTTTGATTACGTCTTGGTCTAACGGCTGTAGCTTCGATGTCGTGTGTGTCTGCTAGAATTGAACTGGATAGTGTTAAGCGGCACATGTCACCAAGTAGGCACACGCTGGGACGCTTATCCGCAAACTCGGCTTCCCAGTCCATGAGCCACCAAAGACCCAGCCAAAACGATCCCGAGTCACCCATGCTTTCATGTTTCATACATATATTGCCGCGAGCGCAGCTGACCAAGCAGGCAGCGCGCTCGTGGCCTAACGGTTATCGCGCGTGCATTCGACGCAGAAAGCTTGGGTTTGAATCCTGGCCGCGTGGACGCATTTTTGTTCACTCTGGCTCTGACGAAGTTCTGGAAAATTCGAGAACCGTGTTGCTCATTCGAGGTCGGAATGTTCTACACGCAGAACCTTCTACGCGGAATCTTCTAGAACCCCACGCGTGTACATAAGAGGCTCCGCGTGGCGAGCCGCAGTCAGTTTCGCCCCAGCGTTCGACT
Organism: Ixodes persulcatus; assembly: GCA_013358835.2. Classification (NCBI taxonomy): domain Eukaryota; kingdom Metazoa; phylum Arthropoda; class Arachnida; order Ixodida; family Ixodidae; genus Ixodes; species Ixodes persulcatus. Next base: position 7,963 of record JABSTQ010010125.1, read on the forward strand.
CTGCTCTACGCCGACTTCGACGCCCGCGACGCTCTGTTATTATTTTCTGTACCCTTTCATTTTTGGCACAAGTTCGCCACATTAAACGTTTCTTTCTTCCTGTTTATTTATTGTTCTTTTGGTCACCACCCGTGACATTTGGTGGAGGTGTGGGGTACCATCCTATGCCCGTAAAGCGTACCCCTACGAAGACACCCCGCCGCCCGAGTGAGGTGCTCAGCCCCGTAAGGTTACCCTTCGCCGAAGACGCCAAAGCCCGACGAAGCCGTCGGACCAGAGGTCAGTCCCCCGAATTTGGTCTCTTGCCCGTCACTCCCCGCAGGAAGAAAATACCGACCATGACCACCGCACCCGTCGTCATCCTGCCCGTCACTCCCCGCACTCCGACGCCCTTCCACGGGGAAGCCTACGAGGATATCGAAGACTGGCTGCAGCATTACGAACGTGTAGCTCGCCATAACGGCTGGACGGCTGAGCAGCGCCTCCAGAACCTGTATTTCTCGCTGGAGGGCACCTCGAGGCACTGTTTTGAAAACCACGAAGAATCGCTCACTACATGGGAGTCCTGCGTCGCCGAACTGAAGCGGACCTTACTCAACCACCACCGTCGCCAATGAGCAGAGCACCTACTTCAAACAAGGGTGCAGGGCCCCAACGAAAGTGTGACCAGCTTTGTTGAGGACGTCCTGCGGTTAAGTGCCCGAGCAGATCCGGAGGCCGCCGAGGAAAAGAAGCTTCGAGTCCTCATGCGTGTCGTCAAGGCCGAAATTTTCGGAGGCCTGGTCCGCAACCCCCCGACGACCGTCGACGCTTTTGTGAGTGAAGCCACCAACATCGAGCGCGCACTGACGGCCCGAGCAAGCCACTACCACCGAATCGCCGGCACGCCTGCTGCTCCAACTGTCGCTACTACCATTCTGGACCTGAATACCAGTGGTGCCGACAGCCTTCGGGAGATCGTCCGTGAAGTCGTCCGGGAAGAACTCCGCAGGATACTTCCCGCTGCGGATCGCCCTTCCTCACTATCGCTCCCAGAGGTCGTCCGAGATGAAGTTCACCGAGCTTTCCAACCTGAGGTTCCGATCAACACGACGACGCCAGAGGAACCGACTTTGAGCTACGCCGCTATTGCCCGACGACCGCCGCAAGCTAACCGCCAGGCCACGGCACCATCCCGACGAGACCCTCCAATGCCACAGTATCATCGACGCCAGGGAGGACAAGTCCAAGACGTCCGCCCGGAGCAACCCTCGCCGAGGAAGACCGACGTGTGGCGAACGGCCGACCAACGCCCGCTCTGCTACCACTGCGGGGAAGCCGACCACATCTACCGCAGCTGCCCCTACCGTCGACTTGGGCTGCGTGGTTTCCACCCGAACGACCCACGCCCGAGGTACGGCGAACGCCCTCGCGATATCGAGGAGTACCTCCGACGCTCGCCCCCTTCAGTGCCGTCTCTCCGGCGTGAATCTCGCTAACCGTCACCACGACGTTCAGCGTCTCCAGCGCCACGACCCGCCGAGAGAGCCTGTCTCCCCTGCGTCGCCGGGAAAACTAGGCGCGGCAACGCCTGGAGGTGGCGTTGCCGAAGACGACCGAAGTAAAGAGCCTCCCAGAACGACGGAGCGCTCCCACTCTCCCAACGCTGCGCATCGCAACGACGCTCCTGCTTCGGTGTCCAACAACCTCAACGTTATCATCGACGGCCACGACGCGACGGCACTCGTCGACACCGGAGCAGACTACTGCGTTCTGAGTGGGAGGCTCTCCCGCCGCCTTCAAAAAGTCATGACGCCGTGGCATGGACCTCAAATACGAACCGCCGGAGGACACCTCATTACACCAGTCGGCAGATGCACTGCTCGCGTCGAGATCCACGGTGAGACGTGCCCTCTGAAGTTCGTCGTTCTACAATACTGTTCCAGAGACGTCATTCTCGGCATGGACTTTCTGTGTGAATACGGCGCCGTCATCAACCTTGGTGAGAACAGATTGACGCTGCGCAAGCCTGTTCTGCCTTCAGAGAAACCCCAAACAGCGTCAGCCGCCATCCGAGTCGCTGCCGACCACGTGAACCTGCCACCGCGGTCAAGTGTTGTCGTACCCGTCGTGACCGATGCAGCTACCTGCGGCGAAGTTGTTCTAGAAGGCAACCTTCAATTGCTTCTAGGAAGAGGAATAGGCGCGGCAAGAGGAGTAGCTGAACTTCACGATGGCCGCGCTGTGGTCCTCGTGACGAACTTCCGGAACGAAGCGCAACACCTCACAAAAGGTGCAGCCGTGGGCCACGTCGAGGAACTGCGAAACTCCGCCGAAATCGCCGCCATTACTGACGAATCCTCGCCACCTCGACAAGACAGTACGCCGCCAGCGCAGCTCGACATTGACCCTAAGCTCCCGGGCCCGAAACGACGGCAGCTGATTAACCTCCTCGCCGAATACCGTGACTGCTTTGCAACATCGTCGAAGGTGCGCCAAACAGTCGTTGCGAAGCACCGCATCGTTACTGAGAACGACGCGCGCCCTGTGCATCGATCTCCATACAGAGTCTCTGTTAAAGAAAGGCAGGTGATCCAGGAGCAAGTTCAAGAAATGCTGAACGACGACATAATCCAACCTTCAAGCAGTCCATGGGCCTCTCCAGTCGTACTGGTTAAGAAGAAGGACGGGACGCTTAGGTTCTGCGTGGACTACCGGCAGCTAAACGCAGTGACGGAAAAGGACGTCTATCCACTCCCCCGCATCGACGACACGTTAGACCGGCTGCGCCACTCTCGATACTTTTCATCGATGAACCTGAAGAGCGGATACTGGCAGATCGAAGTCGACGAACTGGACCGAGAGAAGACAGCCTTCGTCACGCCGGATGGACTGTACGATATCAAGGTGATGCCCTTCGGACTATGCACGGCGCCAGCAACTTTCCAGCGTGTCATGGACACCGTATTGGCAGTGCTGAAGTGGCACAGCTGTCTCGTCTACCTCAACGACGTCGTAGTGTTTTCCGGCGACTTCGGCGAGCACTTGCGACGACTCCGAGCTGTTCTCCAAGCCATACGAACCGCCGGACTCACCCTCAAGCCGTCAAAGTGTCGGTTCGCCTATGACGAACTGAAGTTCCTAGGTCACGTGGTTAGTAACGAAGGCATTCGCCCAGACCCAGAGAAGACTCGCGCCGTCGCAGAATTTCCAGCGCCAAGAGACAAGAAGGCCGTGCGAAGGTTACTTGGACTATGTGCTTACTATCGGCGCTTCGTTCGAGATTTCGCAAAAATTTCCGCAACGCTCACAAACCTCACGAAGGACGCCGAGAAGTTCGAATGGGCCAGGGAGCAGCAGCAGGCATTCGACGGGCTGAAGCGATGACTGCAGACTCCTCCTTTTCTTGGACATTTCAATCAGGATGCAGAAACCGAGATTCACACGGACACAAGTAACGCGGGACTTGGCGCAGTACTGGTCCAAGTGCAAGAAGACATTGAGAGAGTCATGGCCTACGCGAGTCGGACACTGTCCAAGGCGGAGAAAAATTACTCGACGAATGAGAGAGAATGCCTGGCGGTCGTCTGGGCAATTACGAAGTTTCGTCCGTACTTATACGGGAGCCCGTTCCGCGTAGTCACAGACCACCACTCGCTCTGCTGGCTTGCGAACCTCAAGGACCCGTCAGGACGGCTCGCTCGATGGAGTCTAAGACTACAAGAGTTCAACATGTCCGTGGTCTACAAGTCAGGCCGTAAGCACAGCGACGCCGACTGCCTATCCAGAGCTCCCGTCGAAACACCTTCCGGCAGCAGCGACGACGATGACGACGAGTGTTTCCTGGGCGCAGTGAACATCGACGACATGGCCCGACGTCAACGAGACGATCCTGAACTGCGCGCACTAATAGATCACCTGGAAGGGGGCGGGAGTACCGTGCCACGTGTCTTCTCACGAGTACTGCCGTCCTTCGCCATTCGACAAGGTGTACTCTACAAAGAGAACTTCGAGAACAACAACTCGCCGTGGCTGCTGGTAATCCAGTCGGACCCTCGGGAGGAGATCTTTCAAGCCTGCCACGACGACCCTACGTCCGGACACCTTGGTTACAGCCGGACACTGGCCCGTATTCGTGAAAAGTATTTCTGGTCCAAGCTCCCCAAAACCGTCCATCTATACACACGATCATGCCATGAATGCCAGCGACGCAAGAAACCTCCGACGAGGCCGGCCGGACTCTTGCAGCCAATTCCTCCGCCCACAGCACCCTTCCAGCAGGTCGGAATGGACCTACTTGGCCCTTTTCCGCCGTCGACGACGGGGAACCGCTGGATCATCGTAGCCACAGATTATCTCACGCGGTACGCCGAAACGAAAGCCCTTTCTGCAGAAACTGACGTGGAAGTTGCCAAGTTTTTCATTGAGTCCATCGTCCTCCGGCACGGCGCTCCACAAGTTCTGATTACAGATCGCGGATCATCGTTCATGGCACAGCTGACCCAAGAAATCCTCCGACTCAGTCACACCAGCCATCGTCGTACAACTGGGTACCACCCCCAGACCAACGGGCTGACAGAGAGGCTCAACAAGACAATCGCTGAGATGATCTCTATGTACGTCGACGTAAAGCACAAGAAGTGGGACGAGGTGTTGCTCTACGTCACCTTCGCCTACAATACGGCGGTTCAAGAGACCACTGGATTCACACCCTTCCAGCTGGTACATGGTCGGAAAGTAACGACGATGCTGGACGCGATGGTGCCCCATGAGCCAGCTGACAGTGAGAGCGACGACGCCCAGGTGATTGCTCAACGGGCCAAAGAAGTCCGCCAGCTCGCCCGACTCCTGATTCAATACCAGCAACGGGTCGACGCCGGCCGCTACAACCTTCGTCGCAGGGACGTCCACTTCCAGCCCGGAGATAGGGTGTGGGTGTGGACGCCCATCCGTCGCCGCGGCCTCAGTGAGAAATTGCTTAAACGATACTTTGGACCTTACAAAGTGCTTCGTCGACTCGGGGATCTAAACTACGAGGTGATGTCCGACGGAACAAGAACGTCATCACGCCGCCCATCACGACCTGAAGTCGTCCACGTCGTGCGCCTGAAGCCGTACTACGCGCGATAGGACAATGGACCTTATGTGTTCGAAATGATGTTCCAAATGACTCTTTAGTTTACCGTTTTATTTGCTTCGTTTTGTGTTGCATCGGGGCGATGCACTTTTTAAAGGGGGGAGTAATGCCGCGAGCGCAGCTGACCAAGCAGGCAGCGCGCTCGTGGCCTAACGGTTATCGCGCGTGCCTTCCACGCAGAAAGCGTGGGTTCGAATCCTGGCCGCGTGGACGCATTTTTGTTCACTCTGGCTCTGACGAAGTTCTGGTAAATTCGAAAACCGTGTTGCTCATTCGAGGTCGGAATGTTCTACACGCAGAACCTTCTACGCGGAATCTTCCAGAACCCCACGCGTGTACACATCGCGACACTGTTAGCGCGAACACAACATCGGCGCATTTTCGCATTTTACTTCTAAATAGTATTAGTGAACACGAAATTTTATCGCTTACAATATAGAACTAAATGAGCTCTTTCCGTAGCAATAATAACTTCGATGACATCCCTTGGTTTAAAAGAGAAAAGCTTGAAAACCCGGCGATCGCTTGTTCGCGCTAACAGTGTCGCGCTCTGTACATAAGAGGCTCCGCGTGGCGAGCCGCAGTCAGTTTCGCCCCAGCGTTCGACTCTGCTCTACGCCGACTTCGACGTCCGCGACGCTCTGTTATTATTTTATGTACCCTTTCATTTTTGGCACAAGTTCACCACATTAAACGTTTCTTTCTTCCTGTTTATTTATTGTTCTTTTGGTCACCACCCGTGACAATGTGAGGGCTTTACTGTAAGAATCAATGCAGATTGTTGGGCTAGTTGGTACTGGGAATTTGACGACATGATGGCGCTTAAGACAAGGACAAAAGGGGAGACTAGACAACATGGAGCGCTACTTCAACTGTTTATTTTGAGAAAGGAGGGTGTGTATTTTAGTGTATTTATGCCCCCCCCCCCTTTTTTCAAAAATAAGCATTTGAAGTAGCGCTCTGTGTTTTCTAGTCTCCGCTTTTGTCCTTGTCTTAAGTGCCATCATGTCGTCAAATTACTGTAAGAGTTCTTCATACTATTTGGCATTCAAAACTTTCCCAACACTAAGGATACATTTTGTTGGTACCATCCGTGTTGGTTTTTAAAAGCTGTGTAATCTGGGCCTTGTTATCTTAGCTGCCATGAGAACTGTGAATCGCTTGCCAGGGATACTTTTTCCACTGCAGGCGAATTTCCTTGTCAAGGCATTTAACTATTTCTGGCTTCATACTTGGCCTCACTTGATCGTTGAGCTATTGACTTTCTCTTTCGACGCTCGCAGTGCCACCACTATATTCCCATCACATACACTGGCACTACTGACCGTTACAAAAGGTACAGCCGTTTGCATCCAAATATTAATACCTTAGAGGGTCTCACCGTGCTACAACACAAGAGAGAAAGGGAAAGAAAGAGGCGAGGAGGACTTTCCGCGAGGTGGAAGAATATTTCAGCTTGTCCCCCTTTAAGGTAATCTAGCTGTTTACTTGCAGTGAAGTTCTTCACATCAAGTTAAAAGGAATCTTTCACATTCTTTTAGAAGATTCTTCACTTCAAGAGTAAAAGGAGCTTTTCACATTCCTTTAGAAGATTGGTGTCAAACTCAATATAGGAATGTTGCTTTCCCCGACCTCTATAAACCACCTCTGTAGTGGTTTCTCGATGTCTTAATATGCCGTGCATCGGAATGTGTTCTGTCGCGCCTTTATGTCGCACCGTTTCTTGAGTAGTTTACCTAAAGTGCTTTAAAGATCTTGTGGGCTCCATGTTACACAAGACTTCTTGTCTCCTTCTCCAGATGCCTTATTAGTTCAAGTTTTGTTGCAAATGTCAACATTGCCCTCCATACATTTACAGCCATAACAACTGTCACAGAATTCAACGGTTCATTTGTTCATTGTTTTTGTTCATTTTTTGCTGGTTTGCGTTTTGAGTAAAATGCGCGAGCACCGAAAGCACAGGCTCGGAGGAAGGGAACAAAAGGAAAAAAATGAAAGCCGTTTACAACTCCCTGTAACGCCGAATTGGAGCGCAGCTCTTGAGGAGGAGGAGGGAAGGGTACTGAGGGGAGGGTATACCCCTTCTCCCTTCTCCTCCCTTGTGATCCTGCCTGCTACTCCTCCTCCTCTCTTCCCCTCATCCTCCTCCTCCACCCCCTCCTTCTCCTTCACCTCTTCCTCATCCTTCAACCTCCTCCCCTCGCCTCCTCCTCCTCCTTTCTCCTCCTACCCTCACGAGGGTCACGTGACCTTCGGGGGGGGGGGGGGGTCACGTGACCTGGGGCTGTCACGTGACCCCAGGTCACGTGACCTCGGGGGGTCAGGTGCAACTCAGGTTACATGCAACTTGAGGCAACTCAGGTTGCATGCAACTTGCGTCGATGCAAGTTGCATGAAACCTAAGTTGCTTCAGGTTGCATACAACATATGTTGCCCCAGGTTGCAATCATTGCAAGTTGCATGCAGCCTGAGGCATCTCAGGTTGCATGCAACGTGAGTTGCATGCAACGCGCGGTTACGCCGACGGCGACGGCGACGCCGCTCAAGCCGGAAACGGGCGCCAAAGAGCTGCGCTCTAAAAAAAGGCGGAATCCGTGGGCGGTGTTTTTGTGGGCGAACACGAAGAAAGGCATCGGCGCTACGGCTTGTGGAACGGCGAGCCAGGCTTCGGGGGCTTGGGTGGTCAAAGCTCGAACAAGGCTTCTTCAAGATTGTTGGTGGGCACCGAGCAAGTCTTATAAAATGTGCTTGTGCTTGTGAGTGAGCACTGTTTGGCACTGTAAGCACCCAAGCCACCACCGACATCTTGGGATCATGATTGGACTCTCCTCCTCCTCCGAACTGTATGAAATCTTTCATTTGGCTTCTGTTCTTTTTGTTATGCTTTCGAAGCTTTTTGTCTTTCTTGCCGTGGTTACGAAGAGCTGAACGCTTGCAAGATTTGTTCCTTTTCTTTATTTACTTTTTTTTTTCCGACTATGTGCGCGTCCTGTGCACCTTTTTCTTTACTTTTGAATTTCATTACTATTAAATAGTGTTCCGTAACGCCAGGCATGACTCACTCCCAATTCCCAAAGCCTCTAAGAAAGTCCATTGCCTAGGTGTCGACCTGTTTTGTGACGGCCTTCGCTGGGGGCTTTAAACTCAAAAATAACGTCTTCCGGACTCTGTTGAAAAATCCTGTAAAATTTTATACAGGAATCTTATAAGAAGGTGTTTCCTGTACACTTTTCTACAGGAAGTCCTACAGGAACAGTTTCCTGTAAAAAAATTTACAGGAAATCTTAAAGGAAGGTGTTTCATGCACATTTTCTGCAGGAAGTCTTACAGGAAGCTGACTCCTGTAAAAACATGTTTACAGGAAATCTTAAAGGAAGGTGTTTCCTGTACAATTTTCAACAGGAAGTCCTATAGGAAGCCGATTTTCGCAAAAAAATGATTACAGTGAATCTTAAAGAAAAGCATTTCCTGTAAACGAAATCTTAAAAGAAGGCGTTTTCTATATACCTTTTTAACAGGATCTCTTATGGGAAAGCATTTCCTATATATTCCTATAAAGGAAGTCGAACGAGAACTCATCTTTTATTTATGTCTACGGAAATATGTTGCGAAGTCGAATCCTGTAAAGTCCTAATACGTGAAGCCAAACCAAGTTCAATTTCCGTTATGCCATGAGAGCTCGTGTAAGAACACTCACAGGTGCTGCCGCCAAGTGCTGACGAAATTCCCTTGATGCAATTCACGCTTACTAGTACCGCCAACCATTTTTGTGGAAACGCGCAAGACACGCGCCAGGAGCGGGTGCTCCGCTGCCATTCGCTTCCAAGGTCGGCTCATTTCAGTGCTGCGCCGACAACTGCTCTCAAGGGCCGCACGAGACACGGGCCTCGTGCACTGTCGCATTTGACGCTTCTTGCGAGACAAATGCAAACACAGCGAAGGGCTAGCGGTTGATGCTGCACTGGCTCTATTGCTTGTCTACAGCTGAGAGACAAGTCTACAGTTGAGGCAGACAAGCTTCGGGCAGTATAAACATACCCACAAACACAAATGAAGAATGTACGCAAAGGTATCTCTGACGAGCTTGCTGACTCTCGGTGCTTTCACGAGCGATTGAAAGCCTGCTTTTGTTGTTTGTTGCATTTTTTGCAAGGAATTGTAAGCCAGGCACAACTGCTACACCTTGCCACAAATCCGATGCAGCGGCAATTCATCTACACATATGGACGTCTCGCACTGATACAGATTCCGAATGTTGAGTGGGGGTGGTATATGGGCCACATTTATACGGGTCCTGTATAAATGTATGGGTCCCATACATTTATACGGATCCTGTATGAATGTCTAGGTCCCGTGCATGGTCCTGTATAAATTTATGGGACCCATATCCAATAGGCTGGTAAAAATATTTATACAGGACCCATTAGAAATTTTATACAGGATTTTTCATTAGGGGAGGCCACGAGACCATCTGGAATTGCGGGCCCTCGCAAGGAGAAACACCGGCGTGCGTGTGCGTACCTGTGTGTGTGTGGGTCTGTCGGTGTTGGGTTCCAGCAAGAACGTCGACTCCTTACATCAGCCACCGTAGCGCGGCAAGAACGTCGAGGGATTACATCACCTGCCCCTCGCTGAAAGAACACCCAGAAATCGCATCAGCCGCCCCCGCACTTCGGACACCTCGTGAACGCTCGAACGCCGGGGAAGGCTCCTCTCTGTCAGAGAGCCTTCTCGCCCTCGGAGGGATATATATAACACGGGTCAGGAGCCCGAAGTCGCCGATTGCCGATTAACTAGTCGACCATGATACTTGTATATTCACTGTACATAAAAGTTCGTCTTCAGTAACACCACTCCAGGCCTGTTTCCTCGGGGTCATGCAAGCAGCGAGCCACAGCCCCGACACTTGATTCCACGCCTGAGATCGTCACCTCTCGAACTCAACACCTAGCACCTGGACAGCGGGATATTAGACCCTTTTCAAAACGTACAGCGCCACGACGGCAGGGAATTTCGGGAACCCTCGGTATAGATCATGCGCTATCTCGTTGCGCCTTCGTGACTGCGCGCGCGTCCCAGCAGCTACCGCCAGAAGCCGTTGCAGCCATCTGCCATCCCTCCCATCCGCCGAGTCGTACGTTGTTGGCGGCGTACGGTATCTGTGGCAGCGTAGAGGCACCGCGACAGGTGAACTTATTCAAATATGCCATTTGTCGTAACTTACCTTCACGTATTGAAGTGTCACCGAATCCATTTAATTTGCACCGCACCCGTGGCAGGTTTTGACCAGGTTCGACAAAGCGTTGGTGCAGCAGATGATAGAGCCGGTACAAAGGGGAGGGACGAGGAATCGGTAGCCGTTTTCTCGTCGCTCGCCCGATTCGGCTGCTTTAAAAGCCGTTGCCGTGGTAACCTGCGCCTGCTCGCGTATGCCACTTGGTCACGTGGTAGTGGGAGGAGAGACGTACCGAGGATTCCCATTATTCGTCGCACGGCGCGCGCGGACTTTTGGTTTTTTTTAAAGGGTCTATTCAAATTACAAGTATGTTTGTTTATGAGATATTTTCCAACCGAACCTGTGAGAAACTTGTGACAGGATTGAGTCCTGTTGTGGATGCCAGTTTGTCACATGTTCGGTTGGAAAAGGTTCAATAAACAAACAAACATGTAATTTGAATTGCACCGCTGTCCAGGTGCTAGGGCCACACCTAGGCAATCGATTTCCTTAGAGGCTGTAGGAATTGAGAGCAAGCCGTGCCTGGCGTTACGGAACACTATTTATTAGTAATGAAATTCAAAAGTAAAGAAAAGGTGCACAGGACGCACAAACATTCGTAAAAAAAGTAATAAAGGAACAGAACATATCTTGCAAGCGTTGCGCTCTTTGTAACCGCGGCAAGAAAATCAGAGAAACTTCGAAAGCGTAACAAAGGGTAGAATCCATGTTGAAAAACAGCGCGAAAAACACACGGACAAGGAAACACACAGGACGAGGCGCTCAGCGCCTCGTCCTGTGTGTTTCCTTGTCCGTGTGTTTTTCGCGCTGTTTTTCAACATGGATTCTTACCAACTCGCCCAACTTTCCATTCTACAAAGGGTAGAAAAGCCAAATCAAAGACGCCATACACTTCGGAGGAGGAAAGTCCAATCATGGTCCTAAGATGTCGGTGGTGATCCGGATCCTTGCGCCGCCAGTCAGAGCCGAGAAGTCGTGGTGGCTTGGGTCCTTATAGTGCTGAACAGCGCTAACTTACAAGCACACGCGCATCGTTGAAGCTTGCTCAGGGCCCACCAACCATCTTGACGAAGCCGTGTTCGGGGTTCGACTACCCGCAGCACTGAAGCCTTTTTCGTTGTTCCTCTAACCATTACGCCGACGCCAAGCTTCGCGCAGCTTCCACCTTCTTTCTTTTTTTTTTCTTTTTCTTCCCTTCCGAGCTTGTGCTATCGGCTCTCGCGCATCTTACATTCAAACAGAAACCAACATAGAAGAACAAAAATCGTTGAATTCTGTGACGACAACATGTAGGTTATCTGATGGGTGATTCTAATGCCAAATAACCATGATTGTTCACTTTGGATATTATTTACCTGTGGTGTGTTCTGCTGCCGCAAACATCTGCCATGCCACCACTATGCATTGGTGTTCGGTGGAGTAGCCTGCTACGTGCGCATCTTACTCAAAACGGAAACCAACAGAGAAGAACAAAAATTGTTGAATTCTGTGACGACAACATGTAGGCCTATCTGATGGGTGATTCTAATGTCAAATAACCATGATTGTGCACTTTCAATATCAGCTGCCTGTGGGGTGTTCTGCTGCCACAAACATCTGCTATGCCAAAGCTATGCATTGGTGTTCGGTCGAGAAGCCTGCTACGGTGGCTTCAGAGCATCCAGTCATTTTTCAACACAAGGGAATTTGATAGTGATGTCTCATGAAAATGGACACCTCCGTTCCTCCCGAAAAGCGTCCATAATGTGAGCTTTGCATAACAACAGAACAAAATGACGGTATTCACCCGGTTGGTCCCCGAAAAATGGTTTCCATATAGCAGAGTATCCGTATATTGAGATATAACTGCTTACCCACCCTGCTCGAGTCCTACTAGAGTGACAAAGAGAAACACCTGACACCGATATGCCTCAAGACTGGATGATACGCCAAAAAACACGGACTAAATGAAGGAAGATCTGGTCAGGGCACGTCGTAACTGTTACTGAATGGTTTACTTTGGTAAAAAAAATATATCTAGTGATAGGAAGTATCAGTAGATATATTTACAGTGTTCTGACACATGCTGTCAGAACACTGTAAACCTGATTCGCATGATGTGATTTTACTTGCCATTTTGCTGTTGCGACGTAACTCGTGCAGCGAAATAAAAGCATAGTGGAAGTTGCAGTGCCTGACGTCACAGGTGTAAATTTGCAAGCGAATTCGCGGCATGTGAAGTGGACTGATGTGACGTCGGAACACACTTCCCCAGAAACGAGCGTCATTGGCTCTGCAGACGGTGAAATTGTTTGTCAGATAATAGTAATGAGGGTGCGCTCTCATGAGTTGTTATTCTAGGCCTTTAGCAAGAAGGCATTGTGAATTTTCCTCGTTGTTTTCGTCTTGTAGCAGCCCATGACACTAGTCTTTTCCTAAGTGGGACTTGCACTTAGAATGATCACAGTGAACTGCTAGGAGACTTTCTCGACAAAATACCAGGGTAACAATTCTTGTCTGAGTGCACCCTTAGTGTCATTGTCTGACGGAATTTCACTCTGTAGAACCAGTGGCCACTGGTGTCTGAGGGGGTTCATTTTTACCTTACAGTGTTCTGCCAGCAGGTGTCAGTTTAATTTGTATTATATATTCCTTTTTAAAATAAACCATTCAGTTGAAAGTTATGCCGTGTCCCTCTCAGGTCTTTCTTCGATTTGTCTTTGTTTTTTTGTGATAATATTCAGTGGTGAATAACCAACTAGCCCAACTTGCTATCTTAAGCCCCAAGACCATGCAGCATGCATGCAAAGATATCTTTTGGCAGGCTTGCAATCACTTGTGCTGACTTGATGAGCCCCGAAAATTGGCAAGCCTGCCAAAGGTATCTTCAGTGTGCATGCTGAATGTATTTGAGTCGTGCCGGGGTCGGTTGTTTCTGTGGGTCGCTCTAGTAAGTCTCCTGCATTAAACGTCTGAGCCCATTTTACATTGAAAGTTTATAATACATTTTCAGAAGAGTATGGCTCGCATTCAATGTATTTATTAATTCAATACAATCAAGTCAGACTATATGTTTTTCTGATTCGACTTTTGTTTTGTGTTGTTTTAATTACTAGGGAATTTGGTTTTTGTGGGTTTATAGCTTCAGGGCTGTCAGTGGAAGTTGACAGCACTTTATATTGCAGCCTTACAGGTATTTAACATAAATAGCGAAACGTAATTCTATGCATTTGAAGAAAAGCAGATAGAAAACATTGTCTTTGTAGTGAAGTTGTGCTCATGGCTTGGTTTTACTATCAGGATAAACAAAAAAATTTCCCTTGTGGCAATTCAAAGTCCGCTCTCAAACGATTTGAGCCATACTACATACTGATATGCAGTACTGCGATCCGCAGTACTGCATATCATATGTGGTGTTCACACTGAGGTGTTCTAACTGGCTTTTATATTTCATTTACTGACAGGTATTCTACAAATGGAGGGAAACCATGCTTGTCTCTGTCGAGTTCTGTAGTTCCTGCGTTTTGTATTCTCCTGCAGTATGAAAGACCCACTGGGAGCGCCTGGTCGAGGCAGTGGCTGGTGGGGGCGCTGTGTGTGCTCTGGGATGTCCGAATCTACCCTAGGGGGAACCCACTCAGTGCTCAGCTAAAGCGCAATGCACGCTTATCAGCTTTCGGGTTCATGGTGGAGAGCGGTTTATTCGCATCGTGTCACGGCCATTAACCCTGAAATGGCTGTCTGAGAGAAACTGGCCCGAGTAAAGACTAATTTCACTTTCAAAGTACATGGTCCATGCCATCCTTCTAATTAATAAATCCGCTCTTCAAGACATTTTATTTTTCAAATATGAGACTCTGCTGTAACATTAATATTTGTGTCCGTTCTCAAATTTTACACCTGAAACAACTGATAGCAAAAACAGTGAATGAGCATGCTTACTTCAAGCCTCCATGTCCATATCTCTGAGCGCGATGCCGATAAAGCACACTCTTAGGCTAAACCTAAACCGAAAACTGTTAGCAAGTTTAGGGCCAGGTTGAGCCCCGAGTGAGCGTACGTTCCTCCAGGCAGAGCAGGATATCGTGGAGCGGACTCGGCCCCCCTGCCACCGCCGTCCGGTCACGCGCTTTAAGTAGGTCTTTTATATTGAAGGAGACTGAATCTACCACCAGGACCTTTTGGGTGGCCTTTCTGCTGTGTTATAATTTAATTAGGAGAATGATTTATAGCTCATGTAAAACATATTTCCTAAACATACATCACTGTGTATTATGTTCCATCTCCAGGTGCTGCTATCCTGCTCTACGTCACAGCCATGAAGTGGCCATGGGGTGAACCATCGACAACTGCTGTCATTAGTACTCGGATCGGCAGAGACAGATGCTAGCTGTGAAGCCCAGTTACAGGCAGCAGATACTCGACCAACAACCAGCCTTTGTAGCTCTAGTGGGACTCGAGGATTATGCCCGAGTCCCACTAGTGCGGCAAACGAAAACAAACGACAAGGACAAGCCTCCAACCCATGCAGCATGCCCGTGATCGTACCTTGGCAGGAGTTATTCGTTTGGTGCTCGTGAAATAAACATGAGTGATTGTAAGCCTGCCGAAGAATTCTCGCGTGCATGATGCTTGTGTTTAAGCATAGCCTCCTTTATTCTACAAAGCCTGTCAAATCGCGAAAGACTCAGGTTTAAACCTTGTCGCTGTCGTTTGTTACTGTTTGTCGCTGTAGTGGGCCTCTGGCATAAGCCAGCACCATGTACTGAACGTGAAATAAAAAACACTGTATCAAACTTGATTTGATTTTGCAGCTTCATTGTCATGCGGCCACACGATAAATACAGCAGCTCGCACATATTTTCAACTTTCATTCTATTGTTCAAGTATTCTGAGAGAATTGCTGAGCAGCTTTATTAATCGTGAGACTACTAAATCCAGAACAAAGTAGCAACCAGCTTTTCTGCACACAGCCCCAAAAATTGGAGATGTTTGACGTTTGGCCACAAAAAACACCCTTTGAATGACAACAGAGGCTTCCTTGGGAGAAGCCTGCATATTCCCCGTATAGCCAAGATTGTATGACCAGAGAACTTCCACCCTGGCCCACATTGCATTTACACCGTTTTGCCAAGCTTGACTGACCACTGAACTGCAAGCGTGGCCCAGGATGCATTTAGACCGTTTTGCCAAGCTTGGCTGGCCACTGAACTGCCAGCCTGGCCCAGGCTGGTTTTACTCTGTGCAGCCAAGCTTGGCTGTACAAGGAACCCCCACTGAACTGCCGGGCTGGCTAGCCAGGCTGGGGCTGCCTAGCGCCATGGGGCAAAACAATCTAGGGCCAGTGAATCTTCCCCGGCTGCCCAGTCTGGCTCAAGCTTGAGCCGATCATAATGTGCTGCTTGGGGTGATTGTCATATATTTCTTTGTGAGTGTCATGCGTGCTCAGTGATGTGCACTGCCGGAGCCTGTCGTACTTCGTTTGTTCCTGCCTGTAGATGAGGTGTATTTCCTGCCGGAGCCTGCTCGCACTTGTCTATGTTTGCCTGAAGGCGAGGTATGTTTACTGCCGGAGCATGCTTGGACTTTGTGTTTGTATACAGTGTTTTCAGTGTCGTTTTCGTAGGAATCATAGGTATGTAAATCCTACACAGTTTTTTTTTAAATTTTTGTTTGATGTTCTTTTTAACAAGTTTAAAATGTACTAGTGTCTCAAGAGGGCAAGTAGTGACTCTGACGTCGCGTTTGATGTTCTTTTTTTGGAACTTTCTCGTGCGTGGGTGCCCCGGGAGAACAAGTAGTGACTGACATTGTGTTTAAAGTTCTTTTTTGCAAGTTTCACTTTGCGGGTGTCCCGTTATTAGTAGTGACCCTGACGTCGAGCTTGATGTTCTTTTTTGTAAGTTTCACGTGTACGGGTGTTCTTTGAGGAAAACTATTGACTGACGTTGTGTTTGATGTTCGTTTCTGCAAGTCTCATGTGTGCGGGTGTCCTGTGAAGACAAATAGTGACTGACGTCATGTTCGATGTTCTTTTTTTTGTTTCACACATACGGGTGTCCCGTGAGGACAAGTAGTGACTGATGTCATGTTCGATTGTCTTTTTTAGAAGTTTCACACGTATGGGTGTACCGTGAGGGTGTGTTTTTGCATGAGACTTTTGATGTGGCATTCCTGGAAGTGTATGAATGAAGGTCCCGTATGCAGTGATGCCTGGCTAGCAAAGTGTTTTTGCTAGAGGGGAAAGAAGCTGATATCAACACCTTTACACACGCCTATGTTGAACCATTGATGGAGCACATTGCTGAGCAGTTTATAACTCTTCTCTCTCTAGTTTCATCCGAGGAGCCTCATAGGCTCTTGTTAAACTCAGCTGACGTATGCAGTTTGTTATACACCCTGTTTTCGTCGGCCAACATGCATTGTTCAAAATTTCACTTGGCGTTCATGTTGCGTGGTTTTTCCAGAGGTTTTCGAGGTATCCAAAACTTCAAGGAGGGTGTTTAGGTTTTTATACAACAAGCTTATAGTTGTCGGTTCCTTCCTGTAAATGGATAGGTCACACTGACGCATAGCTTAAGGGTCCCTCAAGGACTTTTTACTGGTTTTTAATCCGCACCGAACCTGAGCGCACTGAACGTAGTAACTTAATAAAACTTTTCGTCTCTCGAATTACATTTTATTTGAAAAGTTATAGGCAAATTATAAATACAAAACAAGCAAAAATAACATCCTTCATGACGTCCTTGGTCGCCTGAGTGGCCGTGAACTAGAGGTGGGATAGTGAGCTTAGCGAGCGGTCACAGCTGCCGCACTCCGTGTCGACGGCTCGAGAGGGCGCCACTAAATTATGTTCTGGCTAGTCTCTATGAAGAGGGCAGCCATGGCGGCTCGCATTGCATTTGCTGCGCAATTAAACACTAATTCTGCATGACACTTCATTTGTCACAAACGACAGCAAACATGCGGTAAAGACCAGTTCAGGACGGGAGCCATTTCGCGTTGCCCTACCGCCAAAAGGCAAAACCGCAAGCCAAAGCTGGTCGTCGAAGGCCTTGGGAACGCTTGGAACCGGCCGGATTCTCCTGTCTATAGAACCGCAGTGCCGCCACGTACATTCGGGACCTTGCTATGTTCGCCGCGCGTTTGCGCCTAATCCCACTATACCTTTCTAGTATGCGCCGCCTTTTCCACCGCTTAGGGGTGGGTTGTTTCCGTACTTTCTAAATACCATTTGTTCCTGCTCTGATCTAAAATAGTGAAGAAAAACTACTTTTATAAATGAATGAAATGGTTCGCGCCACTTATATTTTGTATTTCGACTAAAAAGAAGCTTTTAGCGGCTCTGACCAGTAGTAAGTCCAGGACCAAAGACGTCACATCCCCATAGGTGGAGGAGGCTTCCGCGTCGTCCGGTTAAAGTATCACGCGCTGACATTTAGTTACTATCCGTGTCCACTGGCTTGCCCAAACCTCGAGGACGTGGAAACCGCAGAAAAGGTAGACGCTTAATAATGATTGCAGGACCCCTTTAAGGCGAACAGAACTTGAAATCAGTTTTAGTTGTTAGAACTATTTAGAGTGCGTTGAGCATTCAAACGCTTTCTCTACTAATTGTTGAGCACGCAAGATCCAGAATGGCTCAATTAGCTGCATCAGCGTGTCGCGCACTCCAGCATGGAGTAATCGTCGGTGCGCTTGATTGACGAGCAAACTGCTGAAAGGGTGGTCTTTCAAGCGCACCGACGATTACTTCATGTTGGAGTGCGAGGCACGCTGGTGCAGCTAAGGGAGCCATTCTGGATCTTGCCGTGCTTGACAATTAGTGAAAACTTTAAGGGGAGAGTGTTAAACGGTTGCGAGAATAGTTGTCCTGCAGTCTAGGGCTTGCATGACTGATTACACGAGCTTTCCAAGACAGACGCTTTGGGTATTTCCTAGTCGCAATGCGGTTAAATGAGGACGTGGGGATACTAGCTCAGCCTCGCAACATTGTCGTTACGAGGCAAAAGGTTACATGACTTGTTGTCATTGAAGAAGGTGATATAAATGTTTGTGAAACACGCTTGAAAACAAATAAAATGACTACACCTCGCAAAACATGTTTGTTGACAATGGTTCATAAAATACTATTAGGAAT
Organism: Ixodes persulcatus; assembly: GCA_013358835.2. Lineage (NCBI taxonomy): Eukaryota > Metazoa > Arthropoda > Arachnida > Ixodida > Ixodidae > Ixodes > Ixodes persulcatus. The sequence goes on from JABSTQ010010125.1 coordinate 26,434, forward strand.
ACAGTCACTGACCGAATTTTCGGGCGCCGATAATTCATACTTTAAATTTCAGACCTAAAGGAGGATCTGTGACCTACCCGATATAAATAATATATGATCACAACCGATGTTTCGGACACCATGAAGTCTGTACGTTTGATTTTTCGGAAAAAAATGTCGCGAGCGATCAGCAGGAAACACCACCACGAAGCGGCTATTTTGAATTTTTGTCTGCTGCACATGAATTGCCTTGGTTTGGCAGGCCTAATTGAGTACTGCTAATCCTACCGCTACACTATTAAAAAAAAGGAGTCGAAAGGGAGTCGCTGCCTCGATGACTCCCTTTGACACTTCACGACCCTCTTAAAGAGTCAATGATTCGTGTGACTCTGTTTTGACTCTTCCCCTTCTCAACGGGAGTCACAGGTCAGCAGCATTTGCCCTACCGAAAAAAACAAATGCCAGAGGCACAATGTTTAGCAAACTGGGTACTACTCGACATTCACAAAATGTAAATAAATGTTCAGGCGAGATTTAGCAACACAAAAAATGTATGTCCGAATTTGTAATCTTCGCATTTTGCCTGCGAAAAATATAATCGATTTTGAGGTATAAGTCTTAAAGGCAAATCGGATAAAGCCCTAGCAAACAGTTTCCGGTTAGCCCAGCCAAGAGTTTGAGGAATTCGCCTAAGAGAAAAGTCGAATAACGTCTGGGCCAACAGTCTCCGACAGTGTGTGGCTGCTCATTACACACAAATTATCCACCCCTTTCCCGTAAACGCTGCTTTGCGGCGTCCAGCCGGCAACCCAAGCCCCGCTGTTTCTCTATGCACCTCTAGAAAGGGAGTCCCATACCATTTAGTTCAAAGCTTCGTCGACAACAATCATTTTCTCAATAATAATTGTGCAAAAAAAATTAAAAAGGAAAGGAAAAAAAAAGTATGCACGAAGTTTCGACGACATACATTTTTCTTAATAATATTTTAAACAAAAAGCAAAGACAAAAAAGACACGTGTGTTTATTTTTTGCATCGAACCTGGTTTCGCTCCGTATAAAGCGGGCATCTTTCCACATAGCTACACCTGCAAGTACTCGTTTTGAGAATTAGTTTTATACGAGATCCAACAACTTTCGCGTCGTGCGTATAATTCTAAACCGAATCCTGCGTCTGCATTTTACATATTTCTAGAACTGTTGTGGGGTGCGTCTCTGGGAGTGAGTGAAGGTGCAGCAGCTTATTCAAGACTATACTCCGTTTCATACATAGCGTGCAACGCAGTCAAAGCTAGCGCACTGGTTTGCGTCGCCGACCGTGTCTACGTTCACCCCATAAAATAGTGCGTCCCCTGCAAAAACATTTTTAAAAAAGTCGAAAATGTGCCTCCTTGGAGTTATTAACTGATAGTGGCGTTATGATTTCGACGGAGCACAAATTGTTTTCAAGAAAAAGAAAAGATAATGTAAACTACTTTGAATTGTTTCGCTTTCGTCCGTGCGGCAACCGCTGCGGGCTTTCGGGTTGTGTGAAACTGGCTGGTTTTGAGAAGATGGCGTCTCACGCAGCAAGCACAAGTACCTCTCCTGCTCAGACATTTTCGAAAATTCGTTGTGGGAAGACCTTGAAAGAGTGCAAGCAGGTGATTGCCAACGTGTACGCGAGTACAAGAACGCGTTTCCCAGAGAAGTCGGTCGTAAAGTCGGTCGTGAAGTCCTGGAGACGGTCACTAACGACACCGGAGTGTGCGCCCGTACTGTCGCGAAGTATAAGGCACAGTGTCTATCTGGCAACGTGGCGTCCCCAAAGCGAAGACCTCGCAATGTAGAAGTTTCGAGCACGGGGACCGTCAAGCATGCCGAACTCACACACAACGCCATTCGCCTGAAGGTGCATCGCAAGTACCCCGAGAGGGGTTTCCTACCCTTGGCAGCTATTTCAAAATAAACTGTACAGGCAACAACTATTGTCGATTAACGTCCTATTCTAAATTTTGGGACAAGGCTGCTACCAGTGTGAATCCTTATTCCACGCTGCACGAAAGAAAAATATAACTCGGTGCTGGAGGCAAATAACACTTGCAAAGCGGCTGAGCCGATGGTAGAAATTTGGCTTCTCGGTGACTTATAAATAAAAAGCAAGAAGAAAGGAGGAATTGAAATATGCAGTTCGGCAATGCGCACAATCTTGCACAAAGCGAGCGCCTTCTACCACTCGTTCACGAAATTTTTTTTTCTTCATTGGATGGGAAACAAAAACGGAAATTCACAGCACACAAAAATATCGCACTACAAAAATAGGTCCCTCGTTTATAACTACAGTTATTTCATCTGTAACAATTTGTTAAACAATGGCACCCAGTCGTGCTTTGTGTCGCGACCTTCGTACACCCTGGTGACTTGTGCTACCAGTTGAATGAAATAACAGTGCACCGACTTTGGGGTCTGAAAGGAATTTCGCACGTCCATTCGGGATTTCCACATGCTGCATAAACGAAGGAGCATAATGAGGTCATACGGAACGGTATCCCCTGGTATTACGAGCAGAAAACGAATCAAATGTGGTGTAATATCTAGGTTTTTTCGTAAGGTTCACTGCAACACATCCCCCAAAAAATTGCGTCCCAGCAGTTGATAAAAATGTGCTCAACAGTTTCGGGCTCCTTACACAATAAGCAGTTGACAGTCTATGAGACAAAGATACCCTCCTCGTGCAAGCATACCTTGGTGGGTGAAATAGAACAATGTAATTTGAAAAAGAATGTTTTTATCCTAGGAGGGGTTCCCACCTTTTTTACACGACACAGCACATCGTGCCTGGGGTGATTTTCGTACAAGGCTCGATATATTGGCGTTGGGAAGAGAATATTAACAAGATCCCGTGTTTGTTTTTTCCTCGACAATGTTGCGAGGTACTCCCGAGAAAAACGGACTGCTAGAAAATTAAAGGCGTCAACAACACCTTTCAGGTATTCCACCAGTCTTGGTGGGTGATATTCAGGGGCTGACACAACAAAAGTGGGGATAAAGGATGCCAGCTGGTTTTTGATGACTTCGCAAATAAAAGGAACTTCCTGGTCGCTCAAAAAAAGAAATCGTGATACCAACTGCCCAATGAATAAGTGGGGCAGGCCCCCATCACCGTCTGCGACACTACGGAAAAGGTTTTCCCGTCGCATGGGCTCCGAAGTAGAAGTCCATATGAAAACCGCAAAGACACGGTGAAACATTGGTATATTGCTCCTTGCACAGTGTAGAACTTGTAACACATACCAAGGCTTGGCAATCAAAAAAACGTTGCAGATAGTTTCTCTCGTAAAAATCGACACATCTCGTTGAATCCAGCGCTTGGAGCGCTTGTCGATGTGTGCTGCCACATTCGATTGATAGGCCGTGCTGTTTCTGTGGCTCTCCAGTGGCACACCGAGGTAGTTGCACGGAGTGCAGCTCCATTCGATGTCCTCGAAAACTTTGGGCGTGCTCGCCCACGTTCCGTGCCAGAAGCCCCTGCACTTTTGCAGGTTCACTGAGGCACCCGTAGCCTTGCAGAAAGTATGCGTCAACCGTATGCGTGGCTTACACTCGTCTTATCGGTGCAGAAATACGCAATGTCATCCGCATAAGCCAACACTTTGGTTTCAACGCTGTGCACGATATATCCCCGGACATCTGAACTTTGGATTATGCTCTGACACAGTGATTCGAGATACAGAGAAAAAGTAAGGGGGACAGGGGGCACCCTTGCCTCACAGAAGAATGGACTGGTATACTTTCCGTCACGTTATTGCTTAGTACCAAACTCGTATAGCAGTTGGTGTATGACATCTTAACGCCTTGTAATATTATCTTCCCAACGCCTACATGCGACAATATTTTGAAAAGGACATCATGCTGAACGCAGTCAAACGCTTTCTGTAAATCGATTTGCAACATTGCAGCATGGTCGCCTCTTCCAGACACACAGTCTAACACACTTCGGGCCACGTGAATATTGCTCTGGGTTGCTCTACTCCTTATCCCACATGTTTGATGTTCCTCGACTACTTCACAAATAATAGATTGCATTCTTTTTGCCAGTACTTTTGCAAATATCTTGTAATCCACATTACACAATGCTATCGGGTGGTACCCTTTCACGCAACGTCGTTGGTTGTCCATTTCTTTTGGAATAAACACCGTGTGTGCCCGCAGAAACGAAGGCGGAAGCGCGTTTGCCTTGTAGGCCTCTTGAAAAACTTGAAGCAGCACGAGACAAATGTCGTTCTTGTGCACTTTTTCATACTCGGCGATTATCCCATCGGGTCCCGGTGTTTTCCCCTGTGGGAGAGCGTCCACAGCATTTACAATTACTTGCACACTAATCGGTTCTTCAAGGGTTTTAGCACAGTCTTCACCCAGCCGCGGTAGTAACGTTATCAATTTTGAATGACCCTCGGTATCATCTGCGAGTGCGGGACTGCTCAGCAGTGCTCGATAGTGATCAAGAAAGACGCGTTCGATCTCCTCCTTACCAGTGACGATTCTGTTGCTGTGTTCTATTTCTAGTATTTCCTCACTCAGTGCGTGTCTCTTTTCATCTCCTAACGCCTTCTTTGTGGGTTGTTCTCCCAAGAGGAACTTTTCTTCCCTCTACCGCACAACTATGGTGCCTGGATCGCGTCTCCGACTTGTGTGTTTAGCGTCCTATCCCTCCCATACATCAAAAGTGGTCCCGAAGTGGCAACAAATGACGTCACAGAAGCCGCATTGTCATGCTGTTGACTGTCGCAATCCTGGCGGTTGGCCGTAGAAATGCTGGCGAAAAGCACGAGCAAACGCGAGTGTCGCTGTCGTCACGGCGTCCCAGGCGTCCCAACGTACGGCTGCTGTAGCGTCCGTGGGCTGTCCCAGTGGAGAACGACCTGGAGCAGAACAGGCGTCTGCCATATATGCCACAACTGTTAGGACGCCGCCAGGATAGCGACCGGCGACAGCATGACACTTTTATGACGTCATCAGGCGGAAATCGAGGGACCACTTTTTCGCCGCGGTAAACACACCAGTCAGAGACGCGTTCGATGCACCATAGCACAACTGCGAACGCGTACCGCTCCTGATAATGACTGTCAAGCTGAGCTTTTATGTATTCTATGTCCATGGTTCCGTGGCCAGGATTTTTGCATTCAAGCTCGTACAAATGATGCAAGTCACGCTGGAGTTTCTTTTCTTTTTCGTGCTTATAATAATTAAGCGTGCTTGCTCTTTCAATTGCGAACTGTTTTGCATCTTGCTTAAAGGTTTCCCATTTCGCAAAAATGTGTCGAAAAGTACTTCTCTAAGTACTTTTCGTGTTTCGGACACGAATAACTCATCTTTAAGTAGTTGAGAATTTAGCTTCCAAAGTTTCCAATTGATGCGCTTATGCCTCCTTTGTTTTTGCCCAATCGCTATCGCAACCATGCAGTGATCCGTGAATAACACAGGTTCCAGAGTATAAGGATTTAAAAGTTGCATTAGTTCAATAGAACAATACAACCTGTCTAGTCGGGCATGCGACGCCCGTTGAAAGTGCGTAGACTGTATGCGCTTGGTTCCTGCTTGAAAGTTGGCTACGTCCAGAAAGCCTCCCTCTTCGACTACTTCGAGCAATAGTTATTCACTTCTGTCAAGATGGGGACCGGTCGGCGTTCGGTCATTTAAGTCGCAAACACAATTGAAGTCTCCAAGGAGAACAACTAGTCGATCACACACCAAGTATGAGCGCAAGTGATTGAAGCAATAAACTCGAGAATTCACATCGTTTGGGGCATACACACATATCACCCGCCACCTGCATTCCTGCACCCGGAAATCACACATAACAAAGCGGCGCTGCAAGTCAACCGTCAGAGCTAGTTCGCTTAACTGGACTCACTTTTTCATAAACAAGAAACACCCTCCCGAAGGGCCAACAGCGTGGCTGAGACATACCTCGTATTTGCTCAAAAAAAGTTGTAAGGCGCGCTAAACCCCTTCCTCATTTCTAGCTTTGTCTCACGTAGTGCTAAAAAGTCAATCTCACTTTCGTCAAGTAGACGGTATAGCTGATTCTGCTTTTTCCTTGATTGAAAACCGCGTACATTTAAGCTGGCGAAGCGGAAACCGCCCATCGCTGCTTAAGGGGGAGGCTTTTCCTGGGCTTGCCGCGCAAGCGGTTTCGTCGCGTTTAAGCGCTTACTTGCGTATGTCGCCCCCGGTTCCAATTTCTTTCGCTTGACGTCACTGACGCCAGTTTCCACAGCGGCGTTTGTGTCCAGTCCGTTCCCTTGACCCACGGGAAGGGGACCTGCTTGCTTGGTTTCCCCTTGGTCTCGCTCGCCCAGCTCCGAAGGTGTAGCAGCACTGCCGCAGTCACTGCCTTGCTTCGTGGAAGGATCATCCCCAGTCTGCGATAACACAGGTTTGGCTCCTGGGTTCTGTTAATGGTGGTCCCTGGTTTCTCCAGTCTCGCCTGGTACGGAGGGTTGACTGTCGACAGGGCCGCCCATGGACGCCCCCACTTCGCCGTTGGCTCCCACTACTTCGGACACGTCCAAGAACTGGTCGTGATTCGATTCGGCATCCTCGTCACCGCGCCTCAGCACCGTGGCATAGGTCGCGTAGCACTTGTTCTCTTCGTGACCAAATTGTTTGCACATCGTACATTTTGGTGCGCGGCACTGTTTCCGGACATGGTCTAGTTTATTGCCCCATAGGCAAAGCGGTGGTCTTCCAGGCACGATGACAAGAGTTTGGAAGTGCTGACAGCGTCGTGCAGCGTCATGCTGACTTCTCTGTTCATGGTTTCCAAGTGTTCTATTCCCGGGACTCGCCATTTCTCCCTAGCGATGTTACGAACTTTACCGTAAGGCTCGAGAGCTTCCACCACACACGCCTCTCCTCCAGATACGTTGGGAGCCAAAGTAGCCTTACCCTAACGTCCTTTGCGTTGGGATCCAGCACCTGACACTTCAGCCCCTTGACCGTGAGTTGTCCCATCCTTTTCATCTTTCCTGTGGCGGCCATGCTTGCGAGAGTGATCATCCATATGTGGCTCATTTGGAATTGTCCAATGAAACCACGTCCGTCATGTCCAGGATGTCCTTCAGTCCGTCTCGAAAATCCACAGCACGGTACGGTCTTCCCATCAAGTCCGCGTGCAAAAACACGGAAGTCATACACATTTTTCCGTCCGGCAAATGGCGCTACACCACAAGATACTCATCGCTACTGCTGGCTGCAGCGTCGATGCTTCCTCGGCCCGCGTGAGCCGATAACGCGCCGTTATCGGAGCGCATCATCGTCAATCCGCTCTCGTCGAAACCAAGACGCGAACTCCCACTCGTCCACGAAACGCGCGGTGAACACATTTTTTCTGTAATTTCATGCGCACCACTTCAGTACCTTTGATACCTTTGCACACTATGTACGAAAAGGAGTATAAGTGCCCATTTTGAGAACCACACTGAGAGTTGAAGCAACGCCGAAGGCTCGCGTCTCGCAGCGCCGCCTGTTGAATAACCATTCGAAGAGTTTGCACACTGTGAAGGTAAGAGCGTTCACACCAAAGAGCTCTCTTTACAACGCCTACACACACACATAGCTCACAATTGAAGCGGGGTCACTGAGGTTTTAAGAGCCACTGATTGTTGTAATCGAATTCCAAAGACGCCGCGTTGTCGTAGATTGTTTTTCATCAGCTAGGTCCTGTAGGGATGAGGCCAAGGCTGGGGGATTCATCGCCGGAAACGTAAAGAAACCATGCAAACGATGTGGGGCTCGCGGACGTGGTTCGTGGGAGCCGACGACGTCCAAGTCACGATACGAGCAGCACTAGTTGCAGCCTTGCTTCCGAGAAGACGGGATATTCTTTCCGGCGGGCACAAAATACTTAGACATCATGCTTGTGGCTCATGTGGATCGCAGGAGGTGGATTGCAGGACAACCAATGCTCGAAAAATAGGTTGAGCACGACACAGAGCACGCACAGAGAACGATTGTGGCGGCCATGTTAATATAAAACGAATTTGAGGCAGGCCAAGCTACAGTTTAGTACACAACGAGGCTGAGTCAGGCCAAGCTTCAGTTTAGTACACAACCAACATACTTCGTTACAAAGAATTAGGTAAATGTTAAAACATTTTTTTTTACGTTTAAAAGTTCTACAGTATGTCGACCAAAACAGGAACATTCACGTTGCGTCAAATGAGTTTCGTCGTAACCACTGTCGTCACAACCAGCGAAAGTCGCCGCATCGCCATCGCCACGGTCACCAAAATCAAAAACAAAGCAAGCTGCAAACTTTCGGGTGGTTTCAGGCCTTTAGGCTTTCGTAAAACCCTCGAAGAACGTTCTTCGAAAAACAAAAAGTGTCCCAGGTGCCGGCGTGCCCATGGAACCAGCTGTGGGTTCGAGTCTACTTGGTGAGTACTCGCCCATTCGTTTTACTTTTTCAGTGCTTTCTTTTCGGAGTGTTTGTGACGTTTTCATTGTGTGTGTGTGCAGGAAGCGTGAAGGCGAACGTGTGCGGCTCCTTGTCGCACACGTGCTTTGCGCATTGGATGACCTTCGAGCTTTTCCCGAAGAAATCCCGGAACCGACCTGCCACTAAGGGAGCAGTCAGATTGCGGGAACGCTCACAGAGGCGAATGTCCCACCGAAGCCGGTGCCGGTGGGGGGGACGGGATTTCGTAAGTGAATCGGGGAGCTTTATCTCGTGAGTCGGTGGACAAGACGAGTTCTACAAATCGGGTGGCAGCTTGGTACCACCCAACTAGGCGGTGTGTTTCGCGGAACATATAACTGCTAAAGGTACCCATTACGTGCTAGCGCTCGCATTTTCACCCCGTTTGCTTTCACTGCGGGTGTTGGATTTCAAGTTCGATGCTGGCGAAGAGTATAAAGAGTTATTTTTCGACTACGGCACGGACATTTTATACAAAATGCTGCATATGCTGCACTTATTTGCTGGCCCTCTGGCTGCAGTTTATTGTGAAGGTTGCGGGAAAAAACACGCATCGAGTAGTTACAATATATATATATATATATATTGTAGTGTCGAGTAACATCCAACGGCACTCTTGCAGAACGTGCACGTGCCGTGTAATGGCACTCAAATCACGCCTTCAAGTGCAGACAGGATGTCTTGTGTAAAGCGAATTGTCAGAACGAGTTTTTCGAAGTTGTAGCGTAGCTTAGTGGAAATCGTAGCGTAGCTCGCCTCATAGGCAGCGGACCCGGGTTCGACCCAGAGTGTGGGCTTCCTTTTTTAGATCCTGTTCTCGAACATTTTGTTTCGGCGAGGCATTTGGCGATATAATGATTTAAAAAGCGCAAAGGACAGACATGGACATGAAGTAGACAGGACAGCGCTATACTCACAACTGGGGTTTTAATAGAAAAATAAGAGAAGAAAGATTTTAGTACATTTGGCGATATTTACGACATTTCTTTTTACCATTAACACTGCGAACACAACAAAAACGGATGTTGTCGATAAAAATTTGCTTAACACAATGGTATGGGCATCCCTTTCCGGATGTACATGGGGAACAGCGGGGCTTGCTATGGGACAGAGGGCCTGGACGCTGCGAAGCGGAAGGTGCAACGGGGTAAAGTAGGTTAATAGTTTTGTAATTAGCAGCCGCATACTGTCGCCGCGAGGCGGCATGCATGGGTAGTTTTGGTTTGGCCGGGTTCTGGATCAGACGTCTGCCATCGTCTCCACGCGACTATTGCTCACGTCGTCGTCGTGAATTGCTCCACACTTGCGTACCATGCAGTAATTGCCCTTTTCTTTTTTTGGCTACTGATCGGACACAACTAATAACGAAACAACTAAGATTTTGATGGCACAGGGAGTGGACGAAAAAGCCGCCCTGACGAAGTCAAGTGAGCGTAGGTCGACGTACGCGGAACGCCTCGCAAGATCAATGCGTGCATTTGTTTGTAAGCTGGAGAACAGTCACTGAGACTGGTACTCAAATTTTATGAAACCATTTCGTCGGCGTTAGCTATTTTCAATGAGGCTAACGCGATACATCACGACACTCGCTGCCCGAGAAGGCGTTCACCCTCAAACGTGCACCTCTTGCTACGGTGCTGTGACAAAATTGACCAAGGGAACGAGGGTGTTATAGAAGTGCTGTACCATTAGTCTAAATGGTTGTTCTAGCTAGAGGTTGCAAACTAATTCTCGCAGTGAGCTGGCATGGCGTTCAGGCGTACTTCGACCTGCGTTCACTTCGCCTCTGCTGGGCTTTTGCCCGCTCCCCTGACAGCAAAATCGCGATGATTAGTATAAAAAGAAAATTTTGGATGTCTCACTGAAAACAGTAAGTTATTTGATTTGAATATACAGCCCAAAAGGGCGCAAAAAAGCTGGTCGAGCAATCTAAAAAAAAGCCACTACGTGAATGTAAAAGAAAAATGAATCTAAGTGATTAATAATATTGTTTTTTCGAGTGCTTTCTCCATGATCAATATATATCATCTGCTAATTCCCGCCATCACTGCTATGTTTTCTTAGTGTCCATAGCCCAAGACAAAGTCGATCTGCAGAGTATTCCGGCCCCTTCAAAATCGAGTACTGAGTACACGAATACTGTTTACTCCGTTTACTCGCGATTTCAATGGTATTTTCCACGCCCTTTTCGAGGCATGTTACTCGGGTAAGATTTGGGACATCAGTCTAAGGGTATTATGCTTTACTAGTAACCTCATATAGATATGGTAAATCTCATGAGAAAAAGTAGTATCTTGCAGCATACCCACGGCCGCCACAACTATCAGGAGGGTTGAGTTTTTAGCGCCGCCTGGTGAGAGGCGCACGGACTATACCGGGAGCAGGAACTCGCACATGAAACGCTCATATGACGAGTTCGTTAGGAGAGAGGGGGTCGTGCTCCCGGCCTTCGTCGTGTTTGTTGTGCGTCTTTGGCGTGTGCCGGGGAAAATGTTCCGTTTCACAGTTGTTTTCGCGCTCTCAGACGTGCTTAAGGTGGAAGAGGAGCTCTCCAAGTCACAAGCCACAATCCTAGTGGAAGGTATCAAGGTATGTTGAAGCAGTTAGCACGACTCTATAAGTATGTGCGTGTTCCCGTCCTAGCATACTTTCTGTTCGCGCGTGTTCTCTACGCTCTTGTACGCGGCCGAATTGACTGCTCTTCGGCCTTTGAAAACTTTTTGGCGCAATGAGTGCTTATTTTGTTCTATTGCGTAGGTGACGTGAGATTCGCCCTCGTGTAGTATACATCTCTAGGCAGTTGCGTTGCCCAGACGCCCTTCGTTTACAGATGGCCGCCGTAAGTAGCGAATTGAAGCTGTTATTTTGTTACTCAACTTTTCAAAGACTGTGTCTACGGCACTCCACTCGCGCCTTCAAGTGCCGTCCGAAGGAAAGTCGGACGGCGCGTGTATCGCTAAGCACCAGTGAAGTGCCGTCCAGACGGAGGAGAAACTCGCCACTGAAGTGGCGCACAGCCTACACGAGAGTTCATTCATATGCTATCCCTTGATTCATTTTTGGAGTGCCAACATCAAATGTCCGCGTGTTATTTTTAATGTAGTGTTCTTTAAGTCAAATGCACTTGTCCCAGCAATCCTATAGGATTTCTACTGCTTTCTGGAAAAAAAAATTGTCGAACCTCTGCAAACAACGCATCTGCAGGCCTCGATTAAACTCACCATATACCGATCAAAAATCTCCTCCGATGCAGGTGTTTCTTTGTTTTTTTGTTTTTTTTTAAAGTTTGTAGTCAATGGCAGGAAGCTACAGTAAATAGGGTCATATCGTTTCCAGCTTTTTTTAGGAATGGCAACCATTGTGATCCAAAACCTGAGGTCGCGGGTGCATTGTCGTAATGAAGGAGCACTCCCAGTCTTAACTTTCAAATGCGTTTTTTCCTTCACTGTGGCGAACAATTTAGTAATTGTGTTTACATTGTCATAACCTCGTATTGTGCCTCCATCTCATAAATAATCTCAAGAATAAAAAACACCCTTGGCATCACAAAATAGTTGACCGAGAGGTTGGTATTGTTAGTCGAACTTCGACGAAAAGAAACATTCATTTTTGCTCAGCCTTCGGGACGGGACCCAACAAGGCTTGCTGTCTTTCCCACTGTATGGAACCCTACAGGGCCTGCTATCGTTCCGTCTGGACAGGACTCTAGTGCACATGCTGTCAGTCCGTTTATACAACACTGTTTTCTTTTTAGTTGGAGTGTTTTGAGTTTTGTTGGGCTCTTTCAACGCTTTGTAACAAGATAGGTATAAGGCTTAAAAGCGCAAACAAACAGGGACAAAAGAAAATAACACAAACGACAGGGACAAGGCTTGTCCCCGTCGTTTGTGGTATTTTCTTTTGTTCCTCTTTGTTTGCGCTTTTAAACCTTATACCTATTATGAACCAACTAGCCCAAACCAAAGTTTTAATGTAACAAGATGTCTATCGCTATGAGACAACCAGAAGGGCTGAGATTTTTTTTTTTTTTTAAAGTGAGAGCGTGTTAATTACCCCACGACTGGTCCAAGGAGAATTAACAAGTGCAGAAGGCATGCAAGTATCCGTGGAAGGCCGCTTGCTATTGCGCTATTTTGTTTCATATAATTAAAAAGAAACGAAAATGTTTGTTCCTTATTTCTTTTAAACTGCGCAAGTCACGACCAGCTAAGTCGAAGTTTACATGAAAATAAAATCATTTACAACAAACATAAACCTAAAAGCGTGATTTAAAATAATCAAACAAAGATATAACAAATATGTGTGGTGCACACAGGGACGACGACACTGTGCGCTTAGGACCCGGTGACGTCGTGATACGACTGTGCGTCAAGAAGGGCATGGCAGGTCGAAGGATGGAACCGCATTATGTGTGCGTTCACAGGTTTCCAAATTCACCGGCAGAAGCTTCCGAGGTTGTCCCAAGCATGCACCAGCAACTTCGGGAGGATGCATGGGCACTGCTATCTTGGAAGCACTTTACACGAATCAAAGAAGATGAACACAGTTGGCGAAAACTTGAGTCTTAAGGCCCGTTCACACTCTTGCAACCGAGTACGACCGAGAGGGACGAGATCTGTTAAAACTTCTTAAAAATTCTTAGGACGAAGGAACACACTGGCATTCTGGCGCCATCTATGGGGTGACCCTGGAACTGCATTTTACAAGAGCAAAGGTTTCGCGGGATTTCCGAGGTCAAATATGCGTAATATCTCTAAGAAAGGCTTGCTTATAACGTTGACAAAAGTTTTTGGAGCCAAGAAAGAAAGGATAATGCGCAAGAAAAATAGTAAATATGCCGGACCGCCAAGTTTACACAGCTACGCAATACATGGCACCAGTGTGTCCTCTCGTTGTAAGAGGTTTTAAGAAACCCAGTTTTAAGAGGGCGCAATAGTCTGAACGGGCCTTTAGAGAACTATGCAGAGAACGGAAAACTTAACAGTTTTTGCGTTCTTGGCATTCTATATGCTGTTCATCAGGTTGTCGGCAGGCCTCTTCACGATGTATAATTCGTGCATTACTTTGGTATCTGTTGATTTTTCTGGAAACAGGTGCCAGCAGGTACGGGCATAGACAATGGTAATTATATTTGTGCATCGGTACAACTTGTTTTGTTATTTTATTTTAAAGCTTGCAAGTTAGTTTTGAAAGAAATTCGTGGTTCCCATGGCGAAGTTGCAAACATTATATTGGTGCGCTCAAAACCAGTCCAAGGTCAGAAGTAATGCCAAGGCGTCTGAAAAGAAATAACGAGACCAGAAACGATGCCATTTAGTATGTTTTCAAGCTATGCGTCGCAAATGTTAGCCGAATCGGGTCCACTAATACTCACCCATGTAGGAGGGTGTCTTTAGTGCCCATGCTTGTTGTTTAATTAGACCTTGAACATGATTCATTACTACGGAGGACTTGCATTACGAATGAGTTTTCTTGTTAACGGTGGTGTTCCTGTTAACAAACCACTGTATTAGGTGGGTAGAAAATAAGAGTGAAGAAGTGAACTTTGGTCTTTAATGGCAAGTAGGTTCATATAGAATCATTTTTGCCTCAGTGGAGGCTCAAGTATGCACGACACTGAAGGGATCAGGTCCCTTTCCCCTTCCCAGCGAGGGAAGGGGAACGGGACCTGTTGGTGTCAACGCCTTGCCGCCTGCGTGGCTGTGCCCCGAACCGTGCAGTTTTTGCCGAGGTAAACAATCAGGCCATTTGAAGGTTTTGCGGATAAAAAAACATGACTCAATTGCATGTCTTGCTGTAAAGCATCCGAAGCAGCACTGAAATTTGCGTCTTGCAGATAATGTCACACGTAGAATAGATAACCTCTACATTCTCAGAGTTCTGTCGACTAAGGGGCTGCCCAGAGATTACACAGCAGTATGGCGCCCCGCTACAGAGCACCAGCATATGTCGTACCATAGTCTCCTTTATACTGACAAAACCTGGTAGATTGCCAAGCGGTCGCCGAAATAAAAAAGGTGGAGTGGTATACAACGGATAAGTCTCTCGCCGCAGCGGACGCGAAATACGAAAGAAGTATGTTTCGGTTCCTCGCCACTGCAAAAGCTGCGTGCTGACGTCCAGGTTCCCCGAGGAGTGGCTTTTTAATGTTCTGTGCTACCAAATCCTCACGCTCCAAATTTGTGACCAGATACCCTATGACTCCGTCGTCGAACTGGCAGGCTTTGTGAGTATAGAGGTGCTATGGTAATACTCTAATCTACTTTACTCCATATTTTTTGCAGGGGGAGAGCAGCTCTTTGTTTGCATTCTTAAAAAAGAGGGTTAGACTGTTGTGATTAAAATGGTGCAGACAACCACTAACAAGCTCTATTTGCTGTCGTCGAGGCCTACGCTGTTCTTTTTCCATGCCGATCTTCGCAATAGAAAACGAGATAGGTGAAGGAACAAGAGCAGAGAAAAGCCATGCCGTTTGCGTGGTCGATGTAACTACTCATGTTAAAGCTAAATCACATGTAACTATAATTGCTTGCGATAAATCTGTTTGAATGGGTGTCTTCGCTATGCCAATCTGTAAACATATTTTTTGTAAAGCTGGAGACCAAGTGAAATCAGTATCATCCGCTGTCTTCTCAACTGGTTATCTCGATATTTTATTAGGAGTACTTGGCCATGACTTAAAACAAACCAAAGACCAGATTCGGGCTCATATTCGAAGGCGGTTCTTTCCTGCCAAACTTCAGTAACATTTATCTAAGCAAAGATGATAAACAAATTACTATTAGTTTTAGTGTCCCGCCTTTCTGCATGCAAAATATGCCTATATCGTTACAGCACATAAAAAGTCATAGGATACTTTGTAATGCAGAGATGCGTTATTTTGTTACTCAGTTGGAAAATTGTGATGATTACTACCTTCTAGTAGGCCTTGTAGATGAAGCGTTCCCTCACATGCACACAGATGTTAAAACAAGCTTTTAGCACTCTCTAAATTCCATCGTGGCTTGCTTTCGTTACAACTAAAAAGGGAGCAAAATAAGACGGAGACGAGAAAGGAAGAAGCAAGTGCTGACTACCAACTAGTTTATTCCGAAAAAAAAGTCGTCCCTTCTTTCCTTGTCCTTATCTTAATGTACTCTTTTATCATTACAGCCACGAAGCAGCTCGCCCAGCAAATAATTTTATAATGCTTTCTTTGACTGAACTAGACACTCTCAGTAGATAAGCCCCAGTCTTGCCTAGCACCTTGCTTATGTAGAGTGCTGCAGAACAGGTACAGTTAGACTTTGTACCCTTCCCGGTTTCCTCAGTAAGAACCGCGCCCCTTGTGCTTCAAGTGCTGTCAGTGCACTTACTGGAGTATTACTTACGTTCTCTTTGAGCCTTGAATTGATATTCTTTTAAAAGAAAAAGTAGACAATAGCAGCAGCAGCCTCCCCCGCCCATCCACTCTCTATCTCTCTCCGTGGAAATATGTTAGGTTCCTCCTGATGGCTAAAATAATTTTGAATGTAATGGTCTGCATTTTTGTTTTGTCCATCTGTAACCTGGTACATCATCACGGTGTCTACCAACCTGGAATTCTCGGGAAAATCGTCAAAAAGTTGGCTTCATCAGCAGCCACGTAGCCAGTGGTGGTGGGGTGGGAGGGGGCGGGAGGAAGGGGGCTCTTCACGATGTATAATTTGTGCATTACTTTGGGATTTGTTGATTTTTCTGGAAACAGGTGCCAGCAGTTACGGGCATACAGAATGGTAATTATATTCGTGCATCGGTTCAACATTTTTTTGTTATTTTATTTTAAAGCTTGCAATTTAGTTTTGAAAGAGCTTCGTGGTTCCCATGGCGAAGTTCGAAACATTATATTGGTGCGCTCAAAACCACTTCAAGGTCAGAACTAATGCCAAGGCATCTACAAAAATTATGAGCAGAAACAATGCCATTTATTATGTTGTCAAGCTAGGCCTCGCAAATGTTAGCCGAATAGGGTCCACTAATACTCACCCGTGTAGGAGGGTGTCTTTAGTGCCCATGCTTGTTGTTTAATTAGACCTTGAACATTATTCATAACTATGGAGGACTTGCAGTACGAATGAGTTTTCTAGTTAACGCTGGCAAGTCGGTTCATATGGAATCATTTTTGGTACAGTAGAGGCTCAAGTATGCACGACTCTGACGGGATACTTCTTCCAGGCGACGGAGACGAGGGTACCACAAGAGCCAGCGAGGGAAAGGGAACGGGACCTCTTGGTGTCAACGCCTTGCCGCCTGCGTGGCTGTGCCTCAAACCGTGCAGTTTTTGCCGAGGTAAACAAATAGGCCATTTGAAAGTTTTGTGGATAAAAAGAAATGACTCACTTGCATGCCTTGCTGTAAAAAATCCAATGCAGCACTGAAGTTTTCGAGTTGCATATGATGTCACAGGTGGGATAGATAACCTCTACATTATCAGAGTTCCGTGGACTAAGGGGCTGCCCATAGGTTACACAGCAGGATGGCGCCCCGCTACAGAGCACCATCATATGTCTTATCATAGCCTCCTTTATGCTGACAAAGCCTGGCAGATTGCCACGAGAACCGGCCGCTGAAATTGAAAAGGTGGATTGGCATACAACGGAGAAGAGTCTCGCCGCAGCGGAAGATACTAAAGAAGTATGTTTCGGGTCCTCACCCCTGCAAAAGCTGCGCGCTGACGTCCAGGTTCTTCAAGGAATGGCTCTTTGACGCTCTGTGCTACCAAATCCTTACGCTCCAAATCTGTGACCAGGCACTCTATGGCTCCGTCGTCATACTGGCAGGCTTTGTTAATATAGAGGTGCTATGGTCGTACTCTAATCAACTTTACTTCTATTTTTTTTGCGGGGAAAACGCATATTCTTGCTTGCATTCTTAAAAAGAGGGTTAGACTGTTATGATTAAAATGGTGCAGACAACCACTAACAAGCTCTGTTTGCTGTCGCCGAGGCCTACGCTGTTCTTATCGATGCCCATCTTCGCAAAAGAAAACAAGATAGGAGGAGGAACAATCGCAGAGGAAAGCCGTGCCGTTTCCGGTGTCGATGTAACTTCTCATATTAAAGATAAATCTGTTTGAAAGGGTGCCTTCGATATGCGAATCTGTAAACATATTTTTTTTAAAGCTGGAGACCAAGTGAGATATGTATCATCCGCTGTCTTTTCAACGGGTTATTTCAATATGTTATTAGGAATACTTGGCCCTGACTTAAAACAAACCAAAAACCAGATTCGGGCTCATATTCGAAGGCGGTTCTTCCTCAAATTTAGTAACATTTATCTAAGAGAAGATGAAAAACAAATTACTATTATCTTTAGTGTCACGACATTTCTGCATACAAAAGATGGCTATAGTGGTGCAGCACACGAAACGTTATATGATACTTTGTGATGCAGAGATGCAATATTTTGTTACTCCAATCGAAAATTGTGATGATTTCTACCTTGTAGTAGGCCTTGTACAGAGCGCGACACTGTTAGCGCGGACAAGCGATCGCCGGTTTTTCCAGTTTTTCTCTTTGAAACCAAGGGATGTCATGCAAGTTGTGATTGCTACGGAAAGAGCTAATTTAGTTCCTTAATATAATCGATAAAATTTTGTGCTCGCTAATACTATGTAGAAGTAAAATGCGAAAATGCGCCAATATCGTCTTCGCGCTAACAGTGTCGCGATGTGTACATGAAGCGTTCCCTCACATGCACACAGATGTTAAAGCAAGCTTTTAGCCCTCTCTAAATTCCATCGTGGCTTGCTTTCGTTACCACTAAAAAGGGAACACAATGAGACGGTGACGAGAAAGGAAGAAACAAGTGCTAACTACCAACTAGTTTATTCAGAAAAATAAGTCTTTCCTTCTTTCCTTGTCCCTTTAATAATGTATTCTTTCTTCATTCCAGCCACGAAGCAGCTTTCCCTGCAAAGAATGTTATAATGCCTTCTTTGACTGTACTAGAGACTCTCAGTTGAGAAGCCCCAGTCTTGCATAGCACCTTGATTATGCAGGGTACTGCAGAACAGGTACAGCTAGAATTTGTACACTACCCTGCTTACGGAGTAAGGACCGTGCCGCTTGTGCTTTAAGTGCTCTCAGTGCACTTACTGATGTATTACTTATGTTCCCTTTGAGCCTTAAATTGATATTGTTTTAAAAGAAAAAGTAGACAACGGCAGCAGCAGCCTCCCCAACCCCTCCAGTCTTCATCTTTGGGGTGTCTACCAACCAATATACCCGATACATCATCAGGGTGTCTACCAACCTGAAATTCACAGAGAAATCGTAAAAATTTGGCTTCATCAGTGAAAATGACCGTGGAACGGCGATGCCAACAAAGCCTGACGGTTGCGCATGGGCACGACTATGCTGAATAACGCTTCCGAATTATGATCCTTGGATCCAGAAGAGGGAAGGAAGTTTCCGTCAAAATAGTCAAGGGAAATTCTAGAAAAGTCAGGGAATTTGAAATCAGTAATTTGGTAGACACCCTAATGCACTGGTTCCACCGTACGAAACACTTCACAATCAAGTGAGAATGGGGGAAAGCGAAATATAGAAAGGCAGCAACGGGCATTTGCCTCACTTGCCTTCACTCTGCCTAATGGACTTTCCATCTATGACACTGTGGGCATTTAACATGTCCCCGACAATTTTACTTTGCTCACCTACAACTTCGTCTGACTTCCAGAACTTATTTCTGATCATTGTCTTTTTTCCCAAGACCCAGTAAACACTTTCGGGAACCGGACATTACGTTTCACTAGAAAGCACCCATGGACATCTGGCAGCATGTGCGTTGTCTGCGAGGACATATGAATCGACGTCCTGGACTATTCAGCAGGAATCTCTCGGGCATCAGCCATGTACTGAGCGTAGAAATGTCAGTAGGTGGGGGGGAATCGACGAAGTACACTTTTTGTGCTTGAGCACCTCATGGGTAAAAAAATACAAAGCTTTTAGTCAGATCTGTGAAAGTTGTGACAGCACTCGAAACACATTCCTAGAACCGGGAAAAAGAATTTCCAATAACGGTTACTGTTTGAATGTTTTCCATATGTATTTGGTTAATATTCCAGCTATAATACAAAGGTTTTTGTGTTCCATTGTGTATCAAAACATCTGTTAAATTTTGTTTGTGCATCTGTTGATCTGAGGTCCAAACCATAAAAAAAGAAACTGCATAAAGAAAAACAAACTTTGAAAAAAAAACAGCAAGTAGGCAAACCAAGCCTTCAGGAAACGTATTGTAATTTATTTTTATTCGAATTTTATCCTGCAACACCAAGCAGGCAAAGCAAGCCTTCACAAAACTTGTCATTGTAATTTATTTTCATTATTGTCATATAATTAAACCAGTTTTGTGTATTAGTATTATTCCTTATGATGTTATTTGTTTAGTTATTGTGATAAAACACCTGTGATAAGCCGAAGCAGGCTTTTGAGCCAATATGTATCACATTAGTTTCTAATAAAGTTATTGTTTTATATACTTGTGGTTCGTTTTGCAGAACCTGCATGGTAGGACTCATGAAGTTGCATGTGCACAAATGTCAGTGATATGAGCTGAGACAAAACAGTTAGCTACCTTTATTGTGAAATTTGAAGATTCCTGCAATTTATTGCCACCCACATGTCCACGCAAAGGAGGCATGAAGCAACAGAACATACTGGTTCACACTAGCTCTCGCCAATAGCCCAGACGTGTCATAAAAAAGATATACAACCTATTGTAAATGATAAGTGAACTCAAACTAATAGAAAGTTAAGCTGTCGATTAAAAAAATCCTTCACTTTTTTCTGTTGTGTGCAAATTCCAATGTACCAAAAGAATGATGTCCCGAGAGCTTCTGTTGTGTTTCATGATAAGGTTTAGAGCAGCATTCAGTTCAGCATCGTTAAGGCCATCATCATTCATTTTTCCATGTTTCATTAAATGAAATTGTTAGATGTTAGTTCTGCATTTCGACGTTTACACTTGCAGACAATTGAAGTTACGGCGTCTTTTAAATGGAATAGAAGTTTCCATTTCAACTTTTATACTTTCACACAGTTGATGTTACTACCCTTTCTTTAAGGAAATTCAAGTTCAACCTCGCAGGCGGCAAGAAGTCTCCTAACGATCACAATAACTCCCTTTGTTCAACAAACTGACACTTGACTACTGCTGCTATACTCCAGACAAAGTGAGAGTCAGCACTGACTATCTTTCGCAGAGTCGCTCATACACTCCCATGACTCTTTTGCGATAGGAATCGGGGGACTCTTCATAAAACGAGTGTCCTCACAACTCTTGTTACTGTCACGGGGATTACCAGGAAGGAGTCCTGTGACTTCTTTTCTCCATCGGATAGGAGTCGTTAAAGAGTCGCAGTTGACTACGTCACCTGGAGTCGCCCATACACTACCTTGACTCCAGTGTGATGAGAGTCGAAGGACTATTTTTTAAAGAAGAGTCAAGTGGCTCTACAAACTGGAGTCGTGGAGGAGTCAGATCTGTAGCGCGAGAAGACCCCCCACAGGGAGTCGTGGAGACTCTCTTTTAAAGAAGAGTCGAGGGACTCTACAAACTGGAGTCGTGCAGGAGTCAATTCTGCGGCGCGCAGATACCCCCCAGGGGGAGTCGTGCAGACTCCTTTTTTCAAGATTGTAGGTGACGCTGTACGTTTTTTTTTTCTAGCTGCGCGTCATCATCGTCATTGTTCTTACAGTTTCGCTTTTTAATTCGCCCTTGCAGTCGTGGACTTCCGCCTCATCTCGACCACGTTTCGGTGAATTCTGTCTCCGGATTACGCAAGCTTGGACGACATTGCCCATCTGTTTTTCCGCCGCCGTTATCTGTCGCTAAGAAGTGCAGAAATTACTCCAGCATAACGCTAGAAAAGAGGGCAGCGATTGTTTAATAGAAAGTCACTGAACGCAAACGGAGGCGTAACGTGAAACAAGGCGTGTAGGCGTAACCTGAAGTGTGGCACTATTTTTTTTTATCCGGCTTAGACGTAACAAACGCAGGTTTTCAAATCTGCTGATTTTTCAGACTGCTGTGTTATCAGACATTTTCTTTGCTATCCCTGCCAAGTGCAAATTTCAATCAACGTTGAAGCGAAAATTAACTATGCGAGTCTATAAGGCCTGTACAATTTCGTAAAAAAAGGTGGGAATGACTTAGTCCAACTGCGGCGTTGTTGGAGGACTGCCTGGCGCAAGCACGGCGCGCTGGAGTTCGGTGGCCAACATAGCCACAAACAGCAGGAGTGCTCTGGGCACCTGCATGGCTGCCGCCTGCTCTTTCGTAGCTGCGGCTTACTGTTCCGTCGCCGCAAACTGCCGTTCCGTCGAGCTGCCTTCCCTACAAAAATGAACGACTCAAAAATAAACCGGAATGAATCCGGAATTTCAATCCGTCATATGGGCCCATATGCAAACCGGATTTCAAGAAACTGTAGATTGAACCGGAAATAACCAGTCCGGAAACCCAACCGTAATTGGTCGAAGCGGAAGCTGAACCGTATCTGGCCAATCCGTAGATCCTTACCGGAGTGGGTTTAACCGTATATTAAGCGGTATCAGGCAACAGCAAAAATATTAGAAATAATTAAATATAGTGATGTAACTACCCTTACAAAAATGTAATATCTGGACTTATATTTAAAAATACAGCTATAAATACATAAGGAATTGGGCATATATGACCAGATATGCATAGTAAGGCCTTATCCGGATGGATAAAGTCATATCTGCCCAATTTCTTATATACCCTTATCTGCCCAATTTCTTTATATCGTATATAAACTGCATTATATGATCCCGTGTTTGGGCTTGGCAAATGGGGTACCCACCTCATATAAAGCAATTTCCATGTGATGCTCCTTCTAGGATCACATGAAACTTATTGCCATGGGGCAGGTACCATACTTTCCACGTCCAGACTTGCGTTCATATATTGCATTTTTACGAATATCCACAAAAATATAAAATTTACTCCTATCCCACACTGTCAAACGTGTATTTGCATACAGAATACGCCACAGACCAATCTTTATTTGTCTAGTTCGGAATTTGTCATTCCGACAAATATATCTGCCACGAAGAGAGAATGCAGGCAATCACTAGTTAGAAAACATTTTAACATATCATTCGACGTCGGAAATTCACTGCCCTGTGGTGGGATTGGTTGTCAAGGGAGCAGACAGGAAATATAGTTTGCAAAAAAATGTTTTATACATAAAAGTGCCAAAATTTCAAACTAGCATTTCCCCCATTCAAAAAAATGATAAGAAACAAAACGGTAATATCACACGGACAACCATTAAAAAATAAAATGTAACAGCACACGGACACCTATTAAAATAAAACAAACGGAAGGCGACAATTAAGCTGTAAACTACACGAAAGTTCCAAAGTCGTTGATTCTCACTCACAGAGTCACAAGTCCTGATTCACCTCTCTGGTCGAGCACAGCAGTTTTGACAAGGGCTTGCTTGCTAGCCTCGTCGTTGAAGTCCTGTATTGCACCGTGCAATGTTCAAAGTCCCCCAGTCGCTTCACGCTGGTCTTGCTTTTCCGTTCAGTCCCCAAATCATCCCTTGTGACCACGTACGTTGCACACACACACACACACACAGACGCCAGTGTTCGCCGGAGGCAATACAAGATGAAAAGGTAATCACTGCTCCTTGAACACGACGAGGTCACTACTGTTTCCCGGACTAGGAATTGAAGGCATTATATCTTTAACTAACCCTCAAAAAAATAAACAAATTTCCACATGACTAACAAAAACAAAAACACGAAGGACTAAACCATGATAAAAGAAGGAAATATTGAACACACAAGTAAAATGATTAAAAAAACACGAAGCACTTACACAGACAGCCCCATTTGGTCAATTACAATACCGTTAAATTCTGTTCAAAACTATTCCTGCTGCACTAAAGATCACCAATATGGTGTGTAAACTAGCCGACCTTGAGTACTGCAGGAATATTTGTGATCCTAATCAAATGTCAATGCGAACTCAAAAACGTGGCTGCCCGCGTAAGTCTTTCGTATTACTCTTCTTCTGAATTCTTCGTTCATTATTGTGGCTGCTCTGGACCAGGCGGAATTTGGGGGTGCTTTTTCAATACTGACCTTACTTCGGAAAGCTTCGTACCCATAGAAAGAAGCACTAGCTTCTCTACATAATCCCACCCCTCTCCTTGGATATAGCATCCATGTATGCAGTAATTAAAAAAAACAATATTCAGCACACATACACATTATTAACTACATTGCTTTGTAATAATTTTTCTAAATAGGCCCCTGACGAAGAACCAAAAAACAACACGAGACTTTCTTTCTGTGGGATGTATAGTTTTGGCACAAACGATTTGTCCCGCATTTCGCTGAACATACCCTGTATAACCTTTAAGTGCACCGTTAAAATTTCGACGTACTTTACACCACCATTGTGCTTCCTATGTGCATGACATTTAAATGCCAAATCCGCGAACACTTCAACATAATTTATGCTTATTAAGTCGTGTACCTTATGTGTGGGGGCTTTACGTTCAAAGTATTCAAAGTGCGTGTCTGTCTGCATTCGCACAGTATACAGAAGAGGGGAGCATGCACCCAGACTACTGATTTCACTCTTCGCAGCATATAGCTCGAGGATTCTCTCAATTTCGCTTAAAGAGGGCATTTCAATACGAAGAACGTACAAGGACAAGCTTGAAGGTCGCACACGCAGTCCAAAAAAAACGATTACATCGCGTTTTTTTTCGTGCCATAAAACGGTGTTTAATTATAATCATAGTGTTACGATGAATATATACAATGATTTAATTTACATTAGGTGAAGACTGATAGCCCGAGCGGAGGTCGATAGTGGAAAAGTACTCAGCACCGTGCAAACAATCCAGCGTGTCATCAATACGTGGGAGTGGATAAGCATCCTTTTTTTGTGATTTTGTTCAAGCGACGGTAGTCGACGCAGAACCTCCATGATCCATCTTTTTTCTTGATCAATACAACGGGCGATGACCAGGGGCTAGAGGAAGGTCGAACGATGTCCTTCGAAAGCATGGTGTCAACTTCTTGTTGAATGACTCGGCGTTCGCTGGCTGACACTCGGTAAGGTCTGTGGTGGACGGGAGTTGCGTGGCCGGTGTTAATGCGGTGTGTAGCAAGGGTCATATATCCAAGGGGGCGGTTGTCAAAATCAAAGATGTCATGGAACTCCCCTAGAAGACTTTGAAGGCGCTGTTGTTCGGAAGGCTCCAACCTGGAGTCTACCATAGTTAGTATGTTGAAAGGGTCCAGGGGTGCTGGGCGGGTTGAATTAGAAGGCGGTGGGTGGTCCGCTGCAATAGTGGAGACGGTGGCCGTGTCTAGCGATAAACTTGTTGCTAAGGAAGCACCTTTTGGCAAAACTTGTGTACTGGAACTAAAGTTAGCTATCCATACGCGGGTGCGGCCATTGGAAATCGGAACAATGCAGTGCGGGCGGGCAAGCTGTTTCGCCAGAAATATGTTTTTCTTAGGCGTTAGAACGTAGTCTCCATTGGCAAGAAAGTGATTTGAGTGAACTTCGACGGTGATGGCGGCAAGCGGCGGAATCCGATGACTTGCAGTGGTGCATAATCTTGAAATGTTTGATTCAGGCGCGTGGGCTGAGGAAGGAATGTCGAGGGCAATGGTTCCTGTGGCGCAATCAATGAGGGCGGCGTGCGTTGACAAAAAATTCCATCCTAGAATCAAAGCATGGGGGCAATTGGAAATCACGGTGAAGAGAACGCTGGTGGTTTCATTGTTTATGGTAATTCGAGCGCTGCACATTCCAAGAGGTGAGATAGCGCGGCCGTCTGCACCCCGGAGGAGCTTGGAATCCGGGGGCGTCAATTCCTTGTGAAGCTGGCGTCTAAGATCTTCTCTCATAATGGAAATGGCGGCACCGGTATCTACAAGCGTGAATATCGGAACGTGGTCGATTGAAATTAAAAGTTCGTTTTGTGTGTTGCTTATAGCATCCCGAAGAGGATTAATGGGCACGAATGTTGATGCAGCTCCACTTCGCGAGGCTGAACGGTTTAGTTTCCCGAAATGCGGTGGTCATGGGTGGGGGACGTTGAGCGACGGGGCATGGGCGAGGGTGAGCGGCGGTGATAGGGGTAGTGGGAACGGCTGTATCGTGTGGGCAACCTAGGCTCTTGATCTTCATGGCGGTAGAGGTCGGCTGATGGGCTGGAGCGACGTTGAAAGGACCGACGGTAGGCAGTCGATGAGAAAATGCGTGGTCCATCGTTGAATCGGCGGCGACAATACCGAGCAATATGCCCGATTCCATGGCAGTGGAAACAGACGGGTCGGTCATCTGACGTCCTCCATGCGTTAGGATCCCGTTGTGTATTGATAGGATTGGGGGATGGTAAGTGGGGGACAGGACGAGGAGGCAGACGTCGGCTGTCTGGTCGTTCCGGAGGGACGAGCCGTTGGATTTCTCGTTGAACCAGCGCTTGAACAGCAGATACTG
Organism: Ixodes persulcatus; assembly: GCA_013358835.2. Classification (NCBI taxonomy): domain Eukaryota; kingdom Metazoa; phylum Arthropoda; class Arachnida; order Ixodida; family Ixodidae; genus Ixodes; species Ixodes persulcatus. The sequence continues at coordinate 52,394 of JABSTQ010010125.1, forward strand.
AAACTGCTGCACTACCTGAATCAGCAGGGAGCCCAAAGGTCTCTGTTGGCAGCATCACTTCCAATTCACGGCGTACTATCCGGATGATTTGTTTCTCAGATATAGGCAAATCCTCACAGGTGAAGGATGGTGTCGTGTTGGGCAGGCGCGTGACGTTGGCTGTGATTCGGCGTTTTTTGGCCTCTTCAAAGCGCCTGCACTCTCGTATAACAGCCTCCACTGTGGTACAATCTTTGAATACAATCAACTGAAATGCATCGTCGGCGATACCCTTAAGAATGTGAGTGACTTTGTCAGCGTTAGTCATGACAGGATCTGCCTTCTGACAAAGGGAAAGAATATCTTGAATGTACGTAATGTAGGATTCTGTGGGCGTTTGGACACGTGAAGCAAGCTTGCGCTTCGCGGACAGCCTTCGACCCGTAGGATCGCCAAAGAGATGTTGCAGCTGATCCTTGCACATGTCCCAAGACGTAATAGTTTCCTCGTGGGTGATGAACCAGGTTCGTGCTGTGTCTTGTAGATAAAAAATGACGTTCGCAAGCATGATAGTTGGGTCCCACCTGTTATGGACGCTGATTCTTTCGTATAGGTGGATCCATTGTTCTACATCCTGATCCCCAGATCCGGTGAAGTTGCCAGGGTCACGAGGGGTGTGGGCGATGATAAGAGGGGAGGTTTGTTGGGAGGGTGTACCCTCTGGTGGAGTGCTGCCTGATGCCGTGCTGCCGGAAGCCATTATGATAGATTAGACGGGAAGCTGTCGGCTCCGGAGTTCCAGGTTGGTGAGGACGGAGAGGTAGGGGGATGGATCGCACCTCCTTCAAAGTGTTACGATGAATATATACAATGATTTAATTTACAATAGGTGAAGACTGAAAATGGCGGTTACAATCATCCAAAGCTTGTTGCCTCTCCCTTCTCTTCTTCTCTTTTCTCCTCACAAAGAAGTCCCTTCTTTTTCTTCTTAACAATAGCCTCAATGGGACTACACAAGATTGCATTTGTGTTCCCAATTGGGTGTGTTTTGTACCACACAGCCACTGTGTGTACACAAGTCAAGACGCTCTACAGATACCGCTCAGCACACCAATGCTGGGCTGAATCAGATTAGTGTCACACTTGCCGAGCTTGAAGTACAGTCGTGATCAATACGAAGGTGAACAGTGAACAAGCAATCGTCAACTGCGCAGTACTGGGAGCATCATGCAGCCGCTGACTTGGTCTCCTTTTCAAATGCCTTGCCAAACAAGTGTGGTAAGTCGTCTTATAAGGAGAGAACGTCACCACGGACAGCACTGAACAGTTGATACTCACCTGTTTACCTTCATATGAATCAAGTCTCCACCTGCCCGAAGTAGCCAGTGTGTGCGCAGCACAAACGGCTGTATTGAAATCTGAAGAGGATGAAAGTTCAGGACAGGGTTGGTAATGTTTCACATTGCAAGTATGCCCATGCAAATTTTACTTTCTAAAACACAAATGCATTTCAATTTGTCACCAGGACAAGCGGCTCTTACACCGCAGTATATATAAGGCAGATTACTATCAGCAACCTTTGCAGATTGCCATGAACCTATCCTCGGCCTAGTCGATCCTAGCTTCTCTTCGGCAAGGGCTGCACCGAGTAGAAAGGTGAAAAATGTGCTGTAGATTATGCGAAACAAACAAACAAAAGCAATCCTAGCATGCACAACTCGCTAGAGGCACTGAAAAATAAAAAATTAGACGTTGGGTCGATTATGTTAACGCAGTCTAGTTCAAACGCGTATCATGAGTGCTGGCAAGATATTTGCTGTCTTCAATCAAGATAAGCTTGTAAATTTACATGCCAAATAACAAATAACTCAAAAGCTGAAATATATTTCGATGGAACTGCAAAAACCGAAGACTAGCTCTGCAAATATGGTGCTTCTAGTACACCATAGGTGAGTAGAATCGGATTACAGCGTCCCCCTTACAAACACTGAAGCAAAGCAAGTATAGAGTCTGCCGTGCCACTACAACAGAAACGATGGTATCGTGATCTCATGGAGATCACAGTTCGGAACAAGTGTAACAGGGTTTGGCACGACAAGTATGCCAATATCATTATTCATTTTCGTATATTTATGGTGATAGTGCAGGGAAACAATCACACACCAGATACTTGGAAAGACAAGCACACGCGCTGAACATATAACTCTTGTGTATTCGACTACTTTATTCTTCAATTCAACGTCTGGATTGACTTTCCAGAACGTGATAAGCAGAATAAATAGCACAAAATACAACAAAAAAAGCGAAAGACAAGACGAAAAAAAAATAAAAAGACAAAAGAAAAAACGAAAAATGAAAACCCTTATAATTCATCCCTCTCCCTCACCGCTATCGTTTAGATAGAAATTGTAACTTTTTGCTCCACACCGCTATGCAAGGACTAGTTACACACTTGTCCTTCAGATGCTCTATTCTTTGCGGTTTCATTATTTTTCTTGTCAGTGGGTCTGAAACCCTACCTATTACGGAACAATTTCCAAAATGTGCTACGCAACCTCAATCCTGACAGTAGATTCTCGAATGTCAAGCAACGACTCGGTGGCTATTAGAAACATGCTCCCTTAAACAATCATTCGAACACCTGCCCGTCTGGCGTACATACTTCTTACCACGTACTTATGTAGACCAGACTGGCAGGTGTTTGATTGCTCGTTTAAAGGAGCATCTTTATAACACCCACCGAGTCGCCGCCGGAATTTCGGGAACACACTGTCCGGATTGTGGTTGTGTAGCACATTTTGAAAATTGTTCCGTAATAGCTAAAAGTCGACACCCATTGACAAGAAGAATAATGGAAGTGCAAAGAATAGAGCATCTGAAGAACAAGTCTGTAAGTAGTCCTTCTTTAGTGCTGCCGACCAAAAAACTCCAATCTCTATCTTAAGGATAGCAGTGAGGGAGAGGGATGACAAGTAAGGGCTTCGTATTTTTTTAGAGCGCAGCTCTTAGGCGCCCGTTTCTGGCTTGAGCGGCGTCGCCGTCGGCGTCGGCGTCGGCGTAACCGCGCGGTGCATTATGGGAAATATTCCATAATGCACCACGCGAGCAGCCCCCCCGGGTCACGTGACCTCGGGGGAGGAAGGGGAGGGGGGACACGTGACCTGGGGGGAGGAGGGGGAGGGGGTCACGTGACCTGGGGGAGGAGGGTGAGGGGGGTCACGTGACCCCTCAGGTAACTTGGCCCCCTGGGTCACGTGACCGAGGGGGACGGGGTCACGTTACCTGAATGGAGGAGGGGGAGGGGAGTCACGTGACCCCCTCCCCCCGAGGTCACGTGACCTGCGGGGAGGAGGAGGAGGGGGTCACGTGAACTGAGGGAGGAGGGGAGGAGGGTCACGTGACCCCCCAGATCACGTGACCTCCCTCCCACGAGGTCACGTGACACCCCCCCCCCCCGGAGGAGATTGAAAAATGAGGGGAGGAGGAGAAGGAGGGGTATACCCTCCCCTGATTGCCCTTCCCTCCTCCTCCTCAAGAGCTGCGCTCCAATTCGGCGTTACAGGAATTTGTAAACGGCTTTCTTTTTTTCCTTGTATTTTGTGTTTTTTTCTGCTTATCACGTGCTGGAGAGTCAACCCAGATATTGAAGAGAAGAACTAAGTAGTCGAATGCACGAGTTTTAAGTTCAGCGCGTGTGCTTGTCTTCCTGAGTATATGGGCCCGTTTGCTCGAAGCTGGTTAACTAACCGCGGTTATCCGGATTTCCCTACGAGGGGGAATTTTAGGTCACGTGACGTGCAGAGTAGGGAGGCCGGAGTCAAACAGTACCTAGCAACAGACAAAATGGCTGCTACGGCTGCTCGTCACGCTAGGTGTTGTCAACGACAGGGGCCGTCGGCACGTGTGCGCGAGAACCGCGAACACATGCCGCAATCAGTCCACGCGATGTAGCGGCATCAGTGTGTCATGTCACCTAGATAGGCTGTGTGTGGACAACGTAGAAGAAAAGGAAGTAAACTCGAGATGAACGAGATTGGGAAGGTAGGTACCCGTCTCGTTGACGAGCGGGTATCGTCGAAATGAACCGCTTGTTTTTTTTAAGAAAACGAAAAACGAAACGTCTGTGTGACTACAGAAAAGCTCAGAAGTGTCATCGAGAAGCCCCGACTTGAGAAGCCGTTCGGACTGAAGGCTACAACGTAAGTAGCGCTCTACGAATTCATGCTTCATCCGAGATCCTCAACGAGAGCTTCGTCCACGTAATTCACGATGTCGAAAAGGCGTAAGCTAATGACAGGAGGACAAGCGCAGGGGACCTCACGAGAGGATGATCGGATTACCACTGATATGCTTAGCAGTGCAGATGTGCGCGACGAACACTCCGACCACGACGATCGCCGACACGACCATTTGACGACGGAGGCCAGGGACACCGCGACGTCAAGCGACCACTGCCTAGCTCCTGACGGTGCAACGTCCGGAGTCCTTGACTTTTAAGTGGTCATGCAGGCCGCGATACAAACTGCGGTACGCGAGGCCTTGAAAGGAGCGGCCCAGATTTTCCAAACGACGCAGTCGCCACAACGTCAACCACCAATGGGAGATTCGAGCGCCATGAATGGATGGCTGGCTACGACAAGCGCCAAGTTGGCGCCAGTATATCATCCATCATCGGACACCCAGCTTACGGTGGAAGCATGGCTCAACAAGGTTGACAATCTAGCTGCGGCCTACGAATAGAGTGATCGACAAACGACCTGCTTTGCACACACCAAACTTCACGGCGTCGCAAAAACATGGTATGACGGTTTGACCACTGTTCAACGAACGTGGGACGAGCTGAAAGTAGAATGAAAAAGGCCTTTCCGTCGGCATCGAATTTTCAACACGTCTTCAGGGACATGGAGAAAAGATAGAAAGGGCGCCACGAGACCATCGAAGGGTACTTCTATGACAAGCTGGCGAAAGCACGACGCTGCAACCTGGATGACGGGACGTGCATCGAGTACCTGATCACTGGACTAGAAGACGAAGATTTAGTGCGGTCTCTGAGCGTGCGAGATTACGCCACCCCAGACGAGCTACTTCGGTGCATGAAGCGACTGCATGAACGAGTCGATGTGATCAAACAAACTCGGCCCAAAACCCTCCATCAACAGCCGACTGGTGAACGTCAAAATCCCGGTCTAGACAACAACGAGCCGACGACCAAGGCTCCACGAAAAAGATGCAACGAAGCAGGCAAGCCACTTTATTTTAATTGCTCGACATATGAACATGTCTCGCCTGCATGCCCGAAACCTCAGAGAAAACCAAGATGCACCAATTGTAGGAAATCTGGTCACGAGACGAAAGACTGCTTTCAAAAAAGAAACTCAACGAACACGAGTGACAAGAAAGCAACCGTTCTAACCCAACAAGATAAGAAGACGTGGGACTGCAGGGCGCTAATCGAGAAGTATTGCATGCAGGCAATTCTAAAGGACAAGCCAATCAAAGCTTTCGTCGACATGGGAAGCCAGTGCGTAACGTTACGAGAAAGCGAAGCGCAGCTGATGAACGGGACCTATGAACCGTTGAATCATCCATTCACAATCAACGGGTTTGGCTCTTGAAAAACGACGCCTTTAGGCAGTTTCCAAGCAACAGTGAGAGTCGACCAAGCCAAGGCCAATGTCGAGGTGTACGTAGTGCACGACGCAGTGCAGGTTGTTCCGCTGCTGGTCGGACAGCCTTTTACTGAACAACCGCATGTTACGGTGGTACGTTGCAAGAACACCCTACGCATTTTTGAAGAGCGTGACATGTCTGATGAAGAGGACGGAACATTGGCCAATCTTAAGATACCGGTCCTGACTCCACGACGCGTAAGCCTCTGGGTTGAAAAAGCGGTCGTAATCCCTCCAAGCTACATCGGGATTATCGCGCTCCGCTCCGGAGAAGGGACACAGAAAACTCACGGAGACATCTTTATTGATGGCAGTATCCACGAAGCGCGTGGGCATTACGTCGCGACCTGTGTTTTGAGAAAAGACGAACTGGGAGAACTGTATATCCCCGCAACTAACATATCGGCTACGTTGCTGATCGTCGCTGAAAACTAACAGATCGCTAGAGGAGCATGGTGCACGGAAGAAGGCGCTAACACCAACCTCGACGGGTACGTAAACTACAGCGAAAGAAAGCCGACAACCTTGATTGCAACAGAGGACGTAGATGTCGGTCCATCGATTGCTGACTCGCAAAAGAAAGCCCTTGTTACCACGATTAATGACTACCGCGGCTGCTTCGCTACATCCCAATCGGAATTGTGGTGCGCGAAGGCAAAAACGATGAAGCACGTCGACGCGCTCAGTAGGGCTCCAGCTTCGGGACCCGAAGAAATAGATGTCACAATGGGCGCAAGCGTTTTCGCTACAGGGCTCTCTGATGATGACTGGTTGGTGTTGGCCCAAAAGACCGATCCAACAATACAAGGAATCAATTACTACTTACAGGGGTCTTCAAAAACTAAAGAGTTGCAGCGTATCAAGAACGAGTACGTGCTAGCAGAGGGCAAGATTTTCAAGAGGGTCCATGACAACGGAGAAGAGCGTCTGCTATGGGTTGTGCCACGAGGAGCACGTTGGCAAGTAGTAAGACGATGCAACGATGACGTCGGTCACTTTGCTGTTAAGAAGGTTATGACACTACTCACCAAGAGGTATTGGTTTCCGAGAATGCGTCGTTACGTCAAGCGACATATTGCGTGCTGTCAGGAGTGTTTATATCGCAAGGTTATATCCGGAAGAAAACCAGGGGCAACGGGCGAGTTGCGCAAGCTACGCCCTAAATACCGAGGCCCGTATATCGCTGTGAGATAGGTACCTCCAGATAGGTATAAAGTTACTGGAGACAAAACGGTCGCAACGTTTCTACGAAGGTGTTGCCACTGTTGATCAGATGAAGCGCTTCACGGTCAGCGCCGAGAGCAGCGACGACGGCCTGTCAACGGAAGCAGAGTATCAGCAACAAGTAGACCCAGCCGGGGCGACTGGGATGGAGGATGGCCGTGTTGCCAAGGACAGGAGCCGTCGGCACGCGTGCGCGAGAACCGCGAACGCATGCCGCAACCAGTCCACGGGATGTAGCGGCATCGGTGTGTGATGTCACCTAGATAGGCTGTGTGTGGACAACGAAGAAGAAAAGGAAGTAGACTCGAGATGAACGAGATTTTGAAGGTAGGTACCCGTCTCGTTGACGAGCGGGTATCGTCGAAATAAACCGCTTGTTTTTTTAAGAAAACGAAAAAAGAAACGTCTGTGTGACTACATTGGGAACATTTATTTTTACGAAGATGCGTCATCCTCGTTCCACGAAAGGCCCAACTCAACACAGAGTCTAAAGTCTGAGTCGACGGCAGCTCGTCCGCCGCCGGAGGGCGAGCGTGCTGTGGGAGCAGGGCTACGCTTGACTGGTCACGCCAAGTTCGAGTTCACGCATCGCCCTCTGAAGTGGACTTGTTTCAACGAATGTTATAGTCAGCGGGACCTTCAAAATATATTACCTAGGTGAGTGCAGCGATGTTTCACGAGAAAGTTATGAGATCGTACCGCTATCAAAATGTCATGTCAGCAGATCTTGCGTTGTAATCAACGTCCAGCTTTCTTTTTTTTTCACCTTAAAACCTACCTTGAGCCGCAATCGCATTGTAGTGAAACAAATCTCTTCGAAAAACTGCCTCTAATTGCGGAGTCTGGTTTATAGTACAGTTCGCCGTGTATTGTATTTGCAGCGCATCCACTACACCGACGACCCCTTGCAGCGAGAGATGGTTCAACGAAGGCAAGATGTAGACAAAAACCTTTCCTCGGAAGCCAATATCCGTTACCTCAATAGAAACTGCCGGCACGGATGCCGGCACGGCATTCGATCGAACTTCGGTACTTTCGTCTCCGAACTTGTACAACTGGGAAATAAACAAAGCTTCTATCATGAAAGAAGTGTCCATGTTTTCTCTTGCGCTTGTCTTTCGTCAATCTATTTTGTTTTGGGATAACTAGATGTCTTGTTAGGATTATAAAGAGAGACAAAATAACGTAGCAGAGGATCACAACTTGTCTGAAATCTAAAATGAGTCTGGCGACATCAAGCATCTGCATGAAACGGCAGAGGAATTGGACAATGTATGAACAATTAAAACTAATTCGGGTAGTGGGGAAGCGAAAATATCAAATGATGGGGAAGTTTAGTGCTATGATCACGACCCACACAGAAAGACAGGCATGGGCTGTTCGCGCAACACAGACCGATTACAGCAGTGTTGGAGGAACCTTTTAAAGAAGACCTGACGGTTGTACAGCTTAAACAAGCACAAACGGCGCACAGGTAAGTTCATTAGGTTCTTAAGTTAAAAAAATATATTGCATTGCTTTAGTGATAATATATGGACAATCAAACCCAGAAACGTGTATGTGGACATTTGTACATTCGTGCACCTTTGCCCTCTGCCGGAAGTCGACTTGTCATCTGCTAAGAACAGCAGTAAAAGAGGTGTTACAGCAATCAGAAGACCATTTATTGCAGTTTATGTACAAGTTCTGCACAGGCTGTCTGGAACTCGTAAAACAGTTCTAGTGGAAGACCCAAAACTTTGGACAAAATATTAACACACTTTTTAGAGAGCACAATGGTTCAGGCCAACCGAGGCCGACAGGCCAAACTGTAAGAAAGTAAAAATTGCATGATTACATACTCCACAGTTTCAGCAATCTCGTGTCGCAGGTACTGAATGTTTAAAATAATGCCTCATGCAGTATTTTTTTATTATGATTTTTCCATGAATGATCCACTTACATACTTGGTTGAACAGTGAACCCCACCTCCTTTGTTTTTGCTCATGACTCGAGTAAGTAGCAACGAGACGAAATTACTATCCCTTAATTCATCGGTACTGGGCCAACAGCCATGTCTTGACGTAACTCGTTGAAGCCGTCCTCGAGACGATCGGCGAGAACTCTCCCAGCCTGTGGGGGTTTGGTTGCCACGGTAGGTGACACGGAAGAGTAGGTGACAGGTTTCTAGACCCGATTGTGTAGCGAGTAAATGGTGCTAAGGAACCCGTCATAGTAAAACAGAATTGTCGCACCAGACGAGGCTCTAAAAGTCGAGGACAAAAGTTGATAACAAGATGGGCATGTTGCCATTTGAATAGTATTAATGCTGAGTACTTTTATATAAAGACCAGAGGCCAGATTCCCGAAACTTTGAGTATTCCCGAAGCAAAATGTTTGTAACTTTTGCGCACGTTTCGACGAAATCCGTAACTTGCGCAAAACTTGCGAATATTTTGCTTCGGGAATACTCAAAAGTTTGTAACTTTGTCGTAAGATAAATTTACGAGCTCTTTTGTCGTAAGAAAGTTTCGGGAATCTGGTTTCAGCTTTATTTCAACCACAAAAGCTCAAAAGCGAGTCGAAGTATAAGTCACGAAACCGTCTTCTAGAGCACACTCCAAGATTTGACAAGACAAAGCGCTACCACATTTCTCATTATTTTCAACAAGGCTGAAAGAGTTTTACCGAAGCTACAAATTTATGAAATAGGACGGCATGCATTGAAAAATCGGGAGGTAAAGCTGTTTACCATAATCTAATAAAAGTTAAATGCAACCAAGTGGTAATGGCTTTTTTTATGCTAACTGTAACAGGTTTTCAATATGTAAATTAAAAGATCACACACAGTACAACCATCCTGTTGATATTTTTACCAAAGTAGAAAAATTGGCTCAAAACACTACCTTCATTCCAGTTGTGAATTAAACGACTCCCATGATGGTAACCTGTGCGAGTAAAATCAATGCCAGTGAAACTATGGGCTGTTGTGTTTGAAGTTGTCCTATCAATGTGCACAGTGCAACGAGATTCGACTGGAAATGTGACCACTAATTTTATGAACTGTTAATCACAGAATTACACAGCTGCATTCAAACCTTTAGCAGTGAAAGTGTATGAACACATGCATGCAAATGCTCTTCACAACCAAATGCGTATTTTCCCACCCCAGGTATAGGGCAATTGTGCAACAAGTAACGACACTGTGCTCCGACCTCAAGCCTACACGTCAGTATATAAACCAACTTAGCTAGCAAACTTTGTCCTCTGCACCAACACGTATGAATGAAATTTGTCACAGCATCGGCATCTTTATCAGGGTTACAAACTTTGCACAGTGTTTTCTCTTTACTCGTACTGACAAGAACAAAACCTGACCACTTTTACACATGCATTTGTCGCAGCTCCAGGGGAATAGATCCACGGCCTGGTTCGTCTGGGAGCGGAAGTGCTGCACGAGAGTCTGCCACAGGAGTCGGTGTAGCGGACTCCAACGAATGTGCCGTACGCGGACGTTGGTGCCGGGAGGCTTCACAGCGGTTCCTGCAGGAGACATTGAGGCAGCAGCAGCTGGAGGGAGTGAATCTCCTGCTGGAAAAGGAGTACGCAGGAAGTGTTAAGCAAGCTGCCACGGCAACGATCGCAGCAGCAAGTGCTGCAGAGGAGTTCTACCATCAGTGAAAAAACTTACTAGATAACGAGAAAGCTTGAATTGGACTGGAAACACAGCGTGTAGAATTGCAAATCAAATTGTTGAAAAAACAATTAGGGGACGTGTAAACATTGACATATTATGCTGTTTTTCATTTTCAATTTGAATGTATTTGTTTACATATGACAACGCCGACACAGCTGCTGAGAAATAAAATTCATTTTACTTCCAACTGTCAATATATTTCTGGATTCAGATCTGCTATACTCCCTATCGTCCTACGATGGACTAAAGCCCAATGCTGCGGGCCGCCGGGTCCGATCACGAGCCTGTTTGAGACCATGTGGTATATTTGCTATCGGCCGTAGTAATTCGTCGGATGAGATGAAATATAACCAAAGCATGCACAGCGTATTAAAAATTTTATATATAAACATTGTATCACAAAGGATAAGTTGTAAAAGGTAATGTTTGACGACTTTACATCATTGGGGGTACCTTGCCAGCACAATGGACTGGTACTCAAGACCATGCAAAGCAGCATGTGCAATATATTGGTGTACTTGCGCTCAGCCGATGAACTGGCTGATGATGACGTACCTTGCCGCATTGCTTTCATCACGACCCACTGCCACGGGCTGGACGGGAACCTTTTCGGGGAGAACAGTCTTTGACATGCTGCAGGGGTATGTCTTGGTCAGGTTGTGCCCGACACTCACGTTCTTGGAGTGACAACGGGTTAGAGAAGTAAAAAAAAAGGAAAAGAAGAAGGGCTGAAGACAAGCGTAGAGCACGAGCGGTGGGTCTCGAGCGGGCAATCGACGACTGAACCTGAAGGGCGGCAGCTGACCCGCCAACGCTCCCGGCAGACCAGGCTTCGCACCTGGGGAACCCTGGCTTCGCTCCAGGTCTTTTCCCCACCATCGAGCCGGAGCGACGTCGTGCGTGCTGCTCGCATCAGAAGCTCGGAACACTGGATTTTGAGCTCGAAGACGGGCACGAAGTGGCGGCCTCGCAACGTTTCGTGTCAACCCAGGCCGCGCTCCTGGTTGGTCAAGCGGCATCATCGAATCGGTGCTGGGCGGCCCAGAGCACCGAGCAAGCTTCGACCCGCACCCGTAACATCGAAGAACAAAGCCCGGTTCCGTCCCAAGCAAGATCGACGCTCGAGACTGTGAGTGTTCTCAACGCGCATTTAAAGACGACCGAAACTGACAGTAGTGACTGTAGATATTTAATCACTCTATTTTATTTTCCTTCGCTTCTTCTTTTTTTGTGCTTGTGAGTAAATTATTTTCATTCGTCTACTTATGTGTCGCTTCGTCTTACGACCTGCCCTCGTCCCTTCGGAGGAACATGACAGCGACACAGCAGGCGACAGTGATGTCATAGCATCCCTCTGCTGCATCTTCAACTCAGCATGGAGGCAGTTGAACCTACGCTTGTTCTGGCCTATTGTCCTGCACAGTGTATATATAGAGCAAGGTCTGTTATCCTTTTGAAGTGGTTTAACAAGAACATCTAATGAGGTAGGCATTTGACGTCTATCATCGCTCCAGCCCATTGAAAACATTGTGTTATGCCTACTATTTTATATATTTGCTGGAATATTTTAACATAAAGAAGATATACAGATTATGTTAAATATACCAGTCATGTGATTGGACCGAGTCATTTTGCGCAGCACTTGGAGCACTCAAACGTTGATTTTGGAGCAACAAAAAGAACTTCTGTAGCATAAGCACACATTAATTTTTATTCATACCAATATAAATATTATGTCAAGCTTAAATTTTTGGCCTGTACAACCAAAAGTTAATCACAACATTGCCTTCTCAGATACATTCAAACCTTTGTTAGCATCAACTGCACAGCAGGAGTTCCTCAAACACAAAAGTAGAGCGTTTAGTTGCATGGAGACACACCATGACAAGGTGACAAGAAGGTGAGTAATGAAGGACTACGCAAACTGCTTTGGATGGTTATTTTAGGTACTGAGTGCCACGTAATTAGTGCAATAACATTGATCACATAACTGATGTTTCCGTCAAGTTCTAGAGGTTGCAATAAAACTGCAATTATAATTCAGATAAAAATAAAAGCACTTGTCATTTGATTATCAACATAAATTACATTTTATCTGTAGAACTTCATAGCAAAACCGGCACGTGAACGAAACTTTAAAACAATCCCGCCGAACTCATTCAGGTTATTCCCGAGATTCCATGCACTGCTCCTGTCAATTTAGTTCTAATCTACTCCCACCTATAAAAAATTGATAGCTAAATAAATGAGTTGGCATAGATAAATAAACATACAAAAGAGCACATATAAATGTTCTTGCAATACCGAAGTACCCTTACTAATCTTGAATTCGAAAAAGGTACCGCTAGGATCTCACAATTTATCACATTGACGAGCCGAAGTTGTATTCAGAAATTGTGTTGCGTCTCGCTTTGGAACAGTGTTTTCCGCTTAACACGGAGGTGCGCTGCGGCAAAGCAGGACATGCAAAATCGGGATGCCTAAACCGTGGTGTTTGTTTTTCTGCAGTACACCAGAGCGCGGTGAAAAGCACACTCAACGACAATAGCTAACCCTCCAGAATACACAGACGACTAACATGCAAATTATTACGAAACTTCCAGATACTCTCTGTCATTCACACAAAATGTGATCGAATAGTATGGTATTTGAGACGATAATCAAAAGTTTAGAAAACCTGAAAACTTGCGTAAGCATATCATAACGGCCCGGCGGGGCAGCGAGGCCCGAGCTATTATATTTTCAATATTATTAAAGTGACATTAAGTTTCGGCATTATGTTGGAGCAAATTCCTCTCATTTTGGTTAAATGTAGCAGAACGTAGCCAGGTAATCACTTTGGGGCAAATGGCGCAGCAACCCCATCACTGATATAATGAAAATGTTCTTCGCGAAAAACCTGCAAGGAATTGCAGTTTGAGATAAGCAGTATTTAATAGATATAAATGAATATGTCTCTACTAAAACTGTCCAAAAACAAGACCTGCCTAAGCCAATGTGTAATTTTTTTTTTCACATCGCAAGCATTGCTTTTTTTTCTTCTAAGAATCGCTTTACTATTACGCATTTGTAACAACTGCTATTGTTTGAAAAGTATGAACTTCTAATAAAACCTTGTAGGTTAATAAACCCAGTCATACAGCACCAACAGAAAAGATATGTTTCAGAGAAGTTCTAACTTCTATTCTGGAGATCAAACAGAAAAGAGCGAATGAAATATAATAATTAATGTGAGATATAGTGTTAGCTGACAAACGGTCGAAGTGTTTTAATTGACTTACTTCGTTCCCACAAAGCTGACTAACCTTAGAATAAACATTACAGGCTCTGGCAGTAGGTTATAGCCAGTAGTCTAAATAATTTGGAGTAGAGATCCGATTTCCTTTCCTTGCTTCTGAGCAGCCGTACCCTACTATGCAAAAACATAAAAATGGCAAGAAATGTAAAGCGCAGGCACCACCATATGATAACATTAGAGTGCCTCAAGGTGCCGAAACCCTGAAGCGTCGAAAGGGGACGCATAGCCTGGCTTTACCGTTCCACGATGCTCCTCGTTGTGCTATGCGACGCATTGTAGGCGACTGCCGCTGCGGATGACGGAGAGAAGGGTGTCATCAGCCATGGCTTGCCAGGTGTAGCCGCTTCCTCCAAACAATAGACCATCGTAAACGCCATCGGCCAGCTTGCCTGACACCGAGCTCTCGGTGAATATCCTAGAGTCGTGGGTGCTTCCAGGCATCAACACCACCCGCGACCGTAGGAAACCCACCGACCTCAAAGAGGGCCTGTTGCAAGGCATGACCCTCAGTTTCACCTGGCCACCTGCATTGTAGATGAATTTGAGTCAGTCTATAGCACTATGACATATCCAGCAATGGTATTGTTGTTCTGATCACATGCTTAGAAATAACACACCTATCATTCATCTTCTTCAATAGTCAGCAGTAAAAACCTTGTCCGCACAATGACAGTACTCAGTAGAAGCAAGATTTGCTCAGTAGCAACGAGTGCATAGTTGGGAGAGTAGAAACCAGGCTGATTATAAATATCTACACTCCTTCTTTATTTGTGGTTTAGTTGCATTTGCACCTGCACCAATAATAGGTACTAAGGCAGTCATTGTGTACACTCCAGTTGGTTCGTGTAATTTTACTGCTCAGTTCAGTGGCCTGCATGTCACGCTCATAACGAGAAAACAAATATCGAGTGCTGGAGAACAACTATTAATGTTCCCTTAGGGAGGTACCAGTATAAGGAGGGATCGATACGCTGGCAGATATTCAGGCTAGCAAGCCTACAGCTTACGAAACAAAAAGTGAAGGGTCATTGCACAGGTGGTGCGCCGTAAATACATTACAGAATAGGTGTGCTGAGAAGACCACATTCAACGACTTTAGGTATTTACACACCAAAATTTCTATACAAGGGGTTTGTGAAATAATGGTGATCGCTCATTGAGCAATCTAGGCTCAGGCTTCCTTCTCGGAAAACCGGCATGCACATGAGCCTAGTATGGGGACGCACCAGGAGATGCTCCAAACCACTTACCCTATGAAGTCTCGGGCACGACGAGACAAGGCCAGAGTCACCCGCCTCACAGTTCGCAAAGCAGTGGTGACGTGCACGGGGATGTAGTCCCCTGCGGTGATGAGGAAGTTCTCCGTGGAGTAGAACTACAGGACGACAATGACCTGCTGCTCTGCAGAGAGGGCGCGGCTGCGAGGCGTCGGCCGCCCACAGTCCGGGCGCAGTGTGTTGGCGAGGAACACAATGCCCGCGTGACCGAATCGAAAGTGCTCCTGCAGTTCGTCCTCGTCGAACCCCTCCAAAGGGGTTCAACGAGGACGAACACACGCTGCCGTCCCATCATCACAACAGCGTACTGAGCGAACACGCGGTCTCTTCGATGTCGGCGTCGCGTCACAGTCGACATTGCGTCCCTTATCTTCGCCAGTTCGTCCGCAAATCAGTTGTCAGTTAGTCGGAAGGCGAGTCGGAGAGTCGGTTGGGCAAACGGCAGACAAGACAAACAGTGAAAATTACCTGATAACTAAAGCGCGGGAAACGTGCGTTGCAAGATACGAGAACAAATCAACAAATCTATAAAGACCGTTGCCAGATCCGAAATCAACGCTGTAAACTTATGCTGTGTTTGGCGAAACAATAGATGCATCAAAATATTGATGATTTTTTTAAAAGTATATATATATATATATATTTTATACATAAAAAACACTGCGATAAGATGTCGGTTGTATTTTTCTTAATAAAGACAAAACTAGCAAAAAAGTTTGTTAAAGGCCTATTTGTTTGCTTCCACCGGTAAGTGGCGGGAGCTACCGCATAATAATAAAACACGGTGAAATTGTACATCGAGGTTTTGTCGAACGCGGTTAGGCACGCGGAGGTACCTAGGCAGGGAAACGCGGTTAACTTTTAACCACGGTTAGAGTTAACCAGCTTCGAGCAAACGGGCCCTGGTGAGCGATTGTTTCTCTGCGCTGTCACCGTAGAATATGGTTCACCAAGTCGCCCAAACGTCCATTCTATCATTTATGCAACATTAAAAGGACTCTGGAAGTGCGACCACCTGTGGGGTGTATTCACGCAAGTCATGCAAGTGTTAAATCGTAGGCACAGCGTCCTGGTTTTGTTAATGTGCGATATATGACCAAATACCACAGAGACCAAAATCTCTTCGAAAACAAATGGGCGCGGTGGCAAGCTGCAAGCGTGGCGCTGCTAACCGCTCTCGCCGTTAGTTCGTGCTTGTATGTTGTTACTAACAAGCGCACCAATAGGAAGGCTTCAGGCATAATTGGGAACACTAAGTAAACAAATACAATATACAAATAGAACACACAGCAAGACTGGATGCAAGTAGTGACGCACTTCTGTTGGGGTTCTGTGGATATTTATACAGCCTGTAGTTTGTCAGCCATTTAAAAGTTGCGATGCATCGTTCGCTGTAGATGCGCAATTTAGCCAGTGCAGTACGAGTGATAGCCTGGGGTCTTCAACCTGCACCACGCAGTTTTGATACACGACCGCATGCCGGTACGATGCTCATCGAGATCGAAAAGGGCAGGGGTGGGGATTGAACCCAGGATTCCTGGGTTTTGCAGCGCAAGCTTTCGCTCCACGTGCTCCAAGCTGGTGTGCGCTAGACCAGTCGGTCACCGATCCCCCAACGCAAGGCAATGCAACACACTTTTGCTGTAAACTCAGCATTCCGCTTACGAACGAAATTCGCAATTCCATACAGGCTTTCATTCCACGTGCGTGGCATCATAATCGCTAAAGGCCAGCCCATAAATACAGTCTGTGTTAAAAACAATGCTAGCAGCAGTAAGTTGCTATTATATTGCTCAATATATAAGCACCTTACCATGAACAGCCTTGGCAGTCTTCCATGAAGCCAGGACTTCAGCTGTGGAGATTGTCAATAATTGTCGTCTCAGGACACTCACATCAGGATGGAGAAAGTGAATGCCAACGTCTAATTGGGAAAGGCTGCACTAAGTATAAAGATGAAAACACAGATCAGGACAGATGATAAAAATATTATGGACCAACTTGAGAAAAAAAGTGCACAAAAGGACAATGACAAAAAACAGGAACATGTAGAACAAAGACTGGTGCACATCCGCAACTCGATCTATTGAACAGAAAAGAAAAGAAGTAAGAGGATGAGAGAAATCATAAAGGCTGTGCTCGGAGAATGAGAGTTTCAGGAACCAGGGCGTGAGGGAGATGTCGTGGAGATTGCTTTGCGGACACTCTAACAGCCTTCCCATGCAGTAAGGTGGCGAGTTCATTCTGACTGAACATCTTGAAGAATAGTACACAGAAACACAAGGAATAAAGGAGAAGAATACATACACTACATACGAGTGCAGACTCCCAACACATATAAATTAGAAACGAAAAAAAATAAAGAATGCAGAAGGAGCTTTAGCAAAAGTTCGAACAAGTCCAAGTGGAACGTGCTAATTCACCCATATGCATAAGACTGTAAAAACGATTTCCTCGGCAGCTCAGGTAAAAGCCAGATATGCGGACACATTGGTCGCCCATACTACGAATAATAAAGGCCTAAAATAATTCTCTTGTATGTTTTTATAGTATCTGCTAATTGCTCACGTTTTTCCTAAGGATGACATACATGAGCAGTGTAAACAGTGCATAGGTAGGTGACAATCCATCGTAGACTTTAGAGAGATTGAGCTGTCTTTATGTATTAGCCATCCATCTGTTACCTTAACTGACATAGATATTATGTTTTTTAAATCTGCTCTTGCGAACAGGTAAATCAGCGCGTTCCACTTGGGCCTGTGCTCGAGCTCCGTCCGCATTCTTTATTTCTTCCTTCTCTGATTTTTGCGAGTTCAGTTTGCTATTGCATGAGGTCTACGTGTTAAGGCCGGTTTAAACACTTGCGTTTGGGTGCGTTTGACTGAGTTGCGTCGAGAACCAAAAGTGAGTCACCGGCACATCTGTCCTTCGTATGAATCGTGGAATCCAATTCAAGGAATCATCTTGGCACGCAATATAAGCAGCAGGGATGTCCTGGTTTCTCGCAGACACAACGCAGTCAAACGCAGTAAAACGCAACTGTGTGAACCAGGCTTAACTCTCCATGTCTCCTTGACTTTTTGCGAACTATTTTTCAAGGTGTTCAATTAGTACCAGCTCACCATATTACTCCAATCACACAACAACTAAAAACAATTACAACTTGCACCATTCGCTAAAGGCAGTACCAAACGGAAAAAAAACAAGGATTGGGTGAGGTATGTCTAACGCTATATACTTGCACTGAACAAAATATAGATACCAAAAACTGTCTAGACACTACCTTAATTCGATCAGGACATGCTTGTAAATTTCCTCAGAAGCTTGTAATTAATACTTGGTAGCCGCTAAGAAACACCAGTAGGAGGAGAATAAATGCTTCACCATTTGAAGCAGCCTGAATGTTTCTGGAGGTGTGAAATTCATTGCACGTGAGTTGGATCATACGAAACATGTGTACAGCAAATTATCTTTAGAACTCGACATTTCGCAAGGAATGAGTGCGAGCGTCAAAAATTATTTCGCGGGCACAAATTTTCGCAATCGGAAGTAGTATGCTATGCATTATTCAACATGGGGTGAATTCATCGCAGCACCAATTTTTGGCAATGCCTTTCGGATTACGAATCGCAAAAATGAAAAAGTTTGCAGACGACTGGGCGGCGGAAGCTACGGGCTTTCTCGATGAAACAATCGCTGCTTTTCGTCGGGTCCAGCTCTCCGCACGCAAGCACGGAGAGTTGTGTCGGCGATGGAGGGGCACCGCGCTCTTCTGGACATTCTAGTTTACCAGTAAACAATACGGCGGAGGGAAGCAATCAAATCAGTCAACCCCCCCCCCCCCCCCCCGTCTCCCAAAAAAGTTCCGCCACAACTGATGGACCTTGAGCGAGTACAGGCTCTGCATCGGGGAAAAAAAGAAGAAAAACAGCCTCGCATTACACCATTCGCACACAATTAGTATTCCTTGTAAAAGCAAGCGATCTACAGACAATAACAAACCTTTTGAACGCAGGAAATAATCTAGCCCTAACGATGAAAGAAACGAACTTACTTCGGATCATGTGCCATGATCTTGGTTGCTGAGCAGATCTGACGTAGTTCCACGTCTCACAGTCGCTTCTGTCTTTTTCGGACATATTTGAAACTATGGCAAACTCCACGCATCACGTCAAGTCGGGAAATCGTATCTTCAACACGTTTGAAATTAAACAATCAACAAGCCGCCTTATAAAACTTATAAAATATACAGTAATAATAAATTATTGCGCACGTCAATATTGCCACAGTATTATAAATGAGTCCTAAATACGTAGCAAAATATAAAATACGAAACTTAAAGTACAATGGTTCGAAACGAATTCAGCATACATGCAACTTTCTAGAAAGCGCACGAAGATCAACCTGGCTTGTAGCCTAGTCGGTTAACGCGCTGTCTTTCTGAGCGCCTGGACGTTGGTTCGTATCGCGGTAGACACAACTTTTTTTTTTATTTATTATTTTAAATAATTTTTTCACCTTTTTGTATTATTTTTTATTATTTTAAAATTTTTTATCACATTTAGTATTAGTTTTTAATATTGTAAATATTTTTGAGTTTTTGCAGTCGTCGGCACCGTGCTTTAGAGTTGTTAGCTTGGCTTGGCCCAGCTCGTTTGTCTACTTGTTTGTCTTGCCTCGGCGGGATCTGTAATGGATCCTCAATACGTGACTTCTGGCTAGCGCGCGCGGTGCGAGCGCACGGGGTTGCAGGACCAGCTTGTTTACGCTTCGCGAGAGTGAGAACTGAACTTTGCCCATAGCGCCTGCCTGGGAAGAAGACACCGCTTGTGCCTGCGTGGGAAGAAACCGCTCGCGCCACGAGAGAACGACCGGAGGTAACGCACGCCAAAAACACCTCTGCATGTGAACAGAACTTAACCCAGAATAATAAACGTTAATTCATTTTCTTCTCAAATCAATGTCGCATTCTTAAGTAACGAAACGTCAGCACCCGGCCACCGCTGACAGGGTAACAATCACGCAGAAGGTAAAAATAAAACGTGCGAACCCAAGTTTGAATTGTTGCAATGCACAAACCATGGCCCTCTTGTTTTGCGGGATAATTCACTCCCTCCGGGCTAGTATGTGGGTCAGTGTAGTAGGCAAACAGCGCAAGTCCTTTCAATAAAGAAAACAATGTAATAATAATAATGTAATAATAATAATGAGCATATTGCGAGCAAAATGTGTAAGTGGTAAAACTGAGAGTGATGCAGCCGAAGGTTTTCTGAAAACGGTCATCTTCACCCACTGTTAAAACAAAAATACCACCATTTTAAGAAAGTGTTATTTAATTTTTATTCTGGTAGATCAGTGCTATCCCCCGCGTTCACCGTCAGTTTTACTTTTTTATTAGGCCTAAACACGTTTTTATTCCTGAGATACCAGTACAGCGCGGATAATTCAACTAGCTTTCAGAAATGGTATCGTTCGGCGTTGTAACATTTATTTTTCGTAGCGTCAAGGGCAGTGTGAACATTCACAACGGATTGCTGCTTCTCGCTTTTTTGCGTTGAAAACAAAGTTTTTATTTCCGTGTTCCTCTGGTACGGTATGTCGTATAACATAAGCAATCAAAGAGACAAATATCGTTTGGCTATGTGAACATTTGAAATATTTCTGTTATATGATCGTAACTACCACAAAAAACAGTCCAGTCCTGCCTGAAATAGCACATTTTTACACTCAATTTCACACTCTCGTAGCATCATAAGCAATAAACACATCTCTTACTTTTCTATTTTCTGGAAAGTAATGCTTATTATTGCTTTTGTAACTCAAGGCGCGTGCTCAATCATGCCACGTGTTTTTTTTTTCGTTTTTTTTTATTTTTAGGCTGTGCTATATCGTGTTTACTTTTTATTAGAGTCAAACACGTGCGTACACCGCCGGATTAAACTGGCTTCCTGACAAAATTATCGTTCGGCGTTGTAAAATTTAGTTCTCGTGGCGTATACGTGGTCAGATTCTTAAATCCTGGACTGCAAATTTTCCTCACCGCATTGTTTTTTCTCGCATTGATAAATCACGTCAGCCTTGCCATGCTGGGATCAAATACGCCAGCGTCGGCAGTCATTTACGAAGGATTGGTCAACGCAAACATTTCCACTCGCTATTCATGAATCGCCTCAGTTCGTCAGAATTTCAATGACTTCACTCCATAGTGAAAAAGGCAAAAAAAAAAAAATAAAACGATGCCGGTCAGTAAACGGGACTTCCATGACGGGACTTGCCACCCTGAACAGCAAAGCGCCGATGCCGGCCAGTCACTGAACTTCTATGTAAATGCAGGCCGCCAAAGACAGCAAAATACCGATGCCGGCCAGCAACTTTTTTGTTTTTGTTTTAAGAGCATAATTAGACGCAAGGTCTTTAACAAATACATCGTGTAGTATAATTTGTAAAAGAATTTTATAAATTCACAAAAACCACGACTAGTATTGACTCTACTACTGCAAGTGTGTTGAAGAGGACACTCACATTGCATACCTATATTGATGAAAGCCCTTGAAATTGCCTGCATGTGAACCATAATAAAATGTTGAGCATGAAGGCATTAACAAGGAGACAACAGAAAAGCTATCAAAGATACTGAAATGACACTTTCTGATTGTGTGTACATCTAGCTGTGGCATCGATTTAGTTTTTGTTTTTGTTTGTTTTATGTGGTTTAAATTATATATAAAAGGTTATTTGACAGTTATCAAAATATATTTGAAAAAATAATTAAAAAATTACAAAACACAGTTTAAGCAAAATAATGAACCACTATTGCAGAGTGCATAGAAAAAGCTAGATGGAATTAGATGGCGATGACCTGCATCAAAATAGCCGTGATGTCGCCTTTTTGGCGCCGCGTATCAGCTCGTTGTCTTCTGCGCTCTGTGCTCGGATCGACGCTGCCCGTGCGGGATCTGGATAGATTGTTTGCAATTTGATGTTTCAACCGTACGCGTGAAAGTCTTCGGCATCAGACGACTGATCCGATTTTCTTTTGAACAAGATATGGCAAAATATGGTTTGTGCAAAGCGGATATTTTGAGTCTAGACTTCGTCCAATTCGCCTATTAACTGAATTTGGCAAGGAATGGTTTGCTCGAACTGCATATATTGTGTCTGGAATTCTTTCAATTGTACTTTAAACTGGAATTCACAAAAACGCGGGTTGTGCAAGCCCGAGTTTGTGTGTCCAGATTTATTTCACTATGGCTTTTAACCGATTAGGAAACTCACGGTTTGTGTGAACCGGAATTGGTCTGTCTGGAATTTCTCTGATTTGACTTTGAAGCGGATTAGGAAAATCACGCCTTGTGCGAACCGGAATGCGTCTGTCCGGAATTACTCCAATTTGACTTTGAACCGGATTCGAAAATTCACCTTTTGTGCGAACCGGAAGCCGCCTCTCTCGTCTGACTCCGGTTTAATTTTAGTCCGGATTTCACTTTCTGCACTGATTTCAAAACGTCATTTTTGCTAGGGTTGCCACCTCATTTCGCTTAGCAGCGATTCCTGGTGCTTCTTTGAAAAGAGGTGCGGTGTATAAAATAACTCGGTTCACAAAAAGTTGCCTGTTTGTCACCATCAACCATTTTCAACATTCACTACACCACATATTTTAGAGATTTCACCAAGACTAATATGTCCTGTTTCTGTTCCCGATTGCCCGAAATCATTTTGTTGATATGTTGTTCAACGTCATGCGTAATTTATGAATATCAGAGCCAAAATATTTGAATACCAGTGCATAATGCAACTCGCAGCAATTAGAGCCATTAGTTTGTAATAAGGTGACCTAATAAATGTATAATTGTAGGCTTCCCATAATCTGAAAATTGAATACTAGGTTTGCTTTTCATTTGGGTTATTCAAAAGCTTCGGCTTTCGGGGGTTTACTGTCGGGATATGAACGAAGAAAATAGTGATTTCGAGGTGACTCTAACCCCCCCCCCCCTCTTCCTATGTGATTGTAGAAGGGAGATTTGGGGCCGGATATTGCCGTACCTATAGCATCTATTTTTGTCGAGTCAATCTGTAATATTCCCTGGTCACCCATATACCACGCAAACAGAACAAAAAGAGCTGTTGTTATTTTTCTCCTAATTTGTTCATTAATTCTGTACCATAACCGTGCTGCTGAAAGCATAGGAGACAGCGAAAGCATGCACTAATAAATATTTATATGTGCACACGCTCCAAGACATGAGAGATGACATCACCCACCGAGGCAAACGCGATTTAAGGAAATGAGTCCCATTCCCGCTCCGAAGCAGCAGCCCTCACCTCTGCGAGGTCAACCACGCATCCTTGGCCTTCGAGGTATTCTTTGGGAGCATCGTGGGACTCCTTGCGTTTCCTCTGCTGTTGTGCTTGCACACGGCAGTGAGCAAAGGTGGCTGGCTGGCTGGGAACTAAGGGAGGAAGCAATTGCAACCAAAGTATGAGCTTAACGAGAGACAGCCTGTACAGCAGCAAGCAAGAACTATCTTCTCAGCTTAATGTGCTATATCAAGAAGTCATAGAAACGCCTAATAAATACTATACAATGCTCAGAGTGTGCACGTTCCACTGTACATATACAGGTGCTAATTTTAAAAATTGTTGACATTATTCGGACGGTAACTTAAAGTGGCCACCCAACTGATTAAACTAACCCGCCACGTCAGCTGCTTCTCAAAGCACACTCGTGCACTTATTAATAATAATAATAAGTTTATTTCGACATGCATATGTCTGGGAGGCCGCGGCAAACGAAGACGCGAAGTCCTCTGACGTGGCCACCAGCCCCCATTACAGCACTTGGCATGTACGTCTAAGGATACCGAAAAACAAATTAACATCAATTACCTAATTTACATCAAAATAAGTTCACAGATGAAAACGTTTGATGAGTCACAAAGTTAAGTAAAAAGAACAAACACTGTTACATATCATATAATTGATCACATTTGCGCATTTGAACTAATGGCACAAGTGGCAGGCGCATATTCCATTGAAAGAAAATACAATTGAGTCATTTTCCTAAACATCTGGAGATTGTTACAGTTGTGTACCGTTTGAGCTATATTTGTGTGATTATTTAGTAAGTCAGCAATTTCATAATGAAGTGTTTGAGTACCATAGTTTGTTCTAACGTTTTGTTGGGTGTAAAAGGTTTGTCTAAGTCTGTAATCGGCAGGCTTATGAAGGTAGGCGTTGAAGAAAGAAGTCTTATCCCGCTTTATCTCGTCAAATATTATGTTCGCTAATTTAATAGAAAAACATGTCCGCTGGGTAATAGCTTGTATTTTTCGAATGTGGGCGATGTATGCTGAATATCACCTAAACTATCTATGAACCTAACGGCCTTCTTTTGTAAAAGAAAAACTTTTTCAATGTTTGTTTTCGTCGTGGTTCCCCAAACTAAAAGACAATACTTTAGTAGGGAATACACAAGAGTGTAGTAAAGCTGCAGTTTAAGCCAGTTTGGTAACAAGAGTCTGATTTTATTCAGTATACCAATTGAACGTGATATATCACGTCTAATTTCATTTACATGGTTCGTCCAACTTAAAAACTCCTCAAACCAAACCCCAAGGAACTTATGAGCCGAAGTGCTTTATATCGTAGAGTTTAAAAATGTAACATTCAACGTACGCTGAACAGGTTCATTTCTGGACCTGAATATGACATATTTTGTCTTCGCTGTGTTTAACACTGGTTGGTTAAACCGCAACCACTGAGATAGCTCATTAAGTCAGCAATCTACACACTGTTCAATTTCATCGAGATTTGTCCCGGAAAAAAAAAAAACGTTGGTGTCGTCCGCGTACAGGATAATATCGGGGGTTCGCAGTATATTAACTATGTCGTTTATATATGCCAAAAATAACAAAGGTCCGAGGATGGAACCCTGAGGACCGCCGTACTGCATCAGGGAAGTATGTGATTTCAAACCGTTTAGAGATGTGAATTGTCTTCGAGCTGATAAGTAGTTCTTGATAAGTTGATATCTAATCCCCTTATACCATATCGTTGTAGTTTTCCAAGAAGAATATCGTGCTTTATAGAGTCAAAAGCCTTCCGAAAATCTAGGAATATACTGAGTATGTATAGTCAATTTTCTATGTTACCTATTATTTTGTTTTTTTATGCATAGAGAGCTGTTTCTGTAGATTTTCATTTCTGAAACCCATACTGACAAGATGATATACTATTATTGTCAAGTAAATATTTAGAAAACCTAGTGTTTATTACCTTTTCTGCAATTTTTGAAAATAATAAAACACGCATCTGCGTTCACTTCAGTGAAGGCTGATGCGCGTGCAACGATTGGGAACGTTGAGGCCTGCCTTGAGCAGTGTATCTCTTCAGCATTTTTTTTTCTTTTTAATGGAACATGTGCCCAGACACTAGGTTTCCTGCAATCTTATACTTTCGATTAATTAAACTTGAGGAAGAAAACGAGAAGGGACGGACAAACACAAAAAACATGGATGTTTGTGTTTTGTCCGTCCCTGCTCGTTTTCTTCCTCAAGTTTAATTATCCCTACCAACCCGCTCGTTCTGTCCCTTATACTTTCGGTTAACCATTTCCTCAGGACTTTCAGGCAGCACTCTTAATGTGGCCCTGATATTGCTCTTCCGTGCAGTTATCTTGTGGACGTGTGTATTGTCATACCTCAAGCCTGAATGTGTTGTAATAAGGCGTGCAATTGTCTTCTTTCAAAATCCTTTTAAAATTTGTTATTACAGGAAGGATATTTAAGTTTTGTAATACTGATACCAATGCTTGCTATAGTGAGCAACTTGCCGGAGGTGTAAGTCGTGTTCACCTTTCCAGGTGACGAATGCCCAGAAGCTGGGGGTGCATCTTGGGGTCCTCTCTATATTTGTTCATATCATCAAGGACATATATCAACTGAAACACAGAAACGCTTGCTTCCTATATTGAGCATCTTAATGGATGTGCCACTTGTCCCTGGAACCTCCCAACCGAAACTGTTGGTAGCGACTCGGGTGAGTGTGGTGGTGGTGCACACTGGAAGTTGTGCAAGGTTTTAAAAGTAAACATCTCCCCCCGTCCTATGACAACAGGGACTTGGAGATGGAGGAACACAATACTTTGTCGTGAAATTGACCTTCAAGTAACGTAACGCTCTATGCTTCAGCAATATTCACTGCTGTCGACACTGCACTATAAAACAACATCTAGAAAACCTTGTTTTGCTTTTCTTTCAGACTGGGGCTAGGGGTTTGTTCAGAGGGAACAATTGTCAGCGTTAGAGTTCGGTGTAGACGGAACCACTGCAGTTCCTTCCGGACGGAACCGGGAGTCACCAGTGCACTTCCGTCAAGACGGAAAGTTAAAAACACTTGTAGACTTCCGTCCAGACGGCATGAGATTCATAAATAAAGTTCTGTCCAGAAAGAACTATAGCCGCCGCTCAAGTTCCTTCCGGACGAAAGTGAAACGCGCCACTGAAGCTCCTTCCAACTACACGGGGGTTGGTCTCTATATGCCCCACCCCTGACCGATTTCCAGAGTAACGACTGGCACTGTTCCCGTATTAAGTTTAATTTAGCCATTTTAAGTAAGATGCATTTCTCTCAGCAATCGTGTTTTTTAGAGTTCATATTTACTGGGAGCAAGATTCAGTGAATCTGGTGGATATCATTTTCAAGGTTTCATTTAGGAATGCCAACCATTCTAATGCAATGCTTTGGATGGGTGTAATGTCGTAAATGAAGAAGCAGTTCCTGTCTCCACTTCCCTTGGGGTTTCTCCTAGATTGCAGCACATAATTTTGCAAATAGTTTCAATTAAAAAGAAGTTAGTGTTGCGGGTTGACGTTGTAAATATTCACAAATAAAAATGTTTTTGGCATCCCAAACAATTAACTGAGAGCTTGTTATTGTTCCTCCATCTTAGACACGAAAAGAAAAAATGGTGTCTACTAGGTCCTCGGGACAGTACAAACGGGGCGCTACAAGGATCCCTGTCGTTCCATCTGGACGAAGCCCTGCTGGGCGTGCTACCGTTTCGTCAAGACGGAACTCTACTGCGTCTGATACTGTTTCGTATGGACGCAATTTTACACACTTCGTCCCATTATGTTCTTTAGACTTCTCACATTTTGATTCCAAGCAGATCGCAGTCTGCATGCTCAAAGCATATTTCAGAGCCATGATGATGTTGGTGATGAGGAGTTTATTGGCGCAGCAGCAACAACGGCTGTAACTTAACGTATTTAGGGCATGCTAGAACAAAAGTTTACTTTGAGGCTAGAAATTTGCAAAAGGTATAAATATTCTGTTTGTTTTAAAAAGTCTAAAATATGGCTGAAAGGAACTAAAGGTTTATTGCCAAGCAAAAACGAGAGATGAAATGTGAGGTGTTCTCTAAAAAGTTCAGAAAAAAACGATTGACAGAGTGGTTGTTGGGACAAACAATGCCACAAAATGTGCAGCACGGTCAGAAACTCCCGACAATGTGCACATAGTGACACATCTGCACCACGAGGCAGATACTGAGTTGTCCCACGGGAGTGACATGTTCTTAGACGGCACAAAAGAACCTCTAAGGACGTTCCCCGTTTTAAAAGCTCTCCCAAGCGCCCAGAACGGGCTTGATAATGTGAAGTTTGTTTTTCAGAGCGCAGCTCTTAGGCGCCCATTTCCTGCTTGAGCGGCGTCGGCGTCGCCGTCGCCGTCGCCGTTGGCGTAACCGCGCGGTGCATTATGGGTAAATTTTCCCGAAGGAACCCGAGGTCCTCCCAAGGTCCTCCCGAAGGAACCCGAGGTCCTTTGGGAGGACCTTGGGAGGACCTCGGGTTCCTTCTGGAGGACCTCGGGAGGAGCTCGGGTTCCTTCGGAAGGACCTTGGGAGGACTTCGAATTCTTTCGGAAGGACCTCGGGAGGACCTCGGGTTTCTTCGGGAGGACCTCGGGCACCTTCGGTGACCTTGGAGAGGAGGGGGGGGGGTCACTTGACCCCCCGAAGTCACGCGACACCCCTCCACGATGTCACGTGCCCCCCCCCCGAGGTATCAGCACCGTCATCGTCACTGATGACGTCGTCAGTGACGTCACTGATGACGTCATCCGCATAGGCATCGTCATCAATCCTTATGACGTCATCAGTGACGTCAAGGATGATGAGATCGGCATCCGCATCGGCATCGGCATCATCACAGATGACGTCATCAGTGACGTCACTGATGACGTCGTCGGCATCCACATCGTCATCGTCATTGTCACTGATGAGGTCATCAGTGTCGTCACTGATGTCGCCATCGACATCGGCATCAACACGTGACCCCCCCCCCCTCGAGGTCACTTCACCCACCCCCCCAGTACCCTTCCTTCCTCCTCCTCGAGAGCTGCACTCAAATTCGGCGTTACAGGGTGTTGTAAACGGCAACCCATTTCAGCTACCATTTGAGGAAAATAGATTTCCTCAGAAGTGGTTTCAAATCTTGGTAGGGTAAGCAATCGAATGTCATTCATTAGCCGTCGGACGGACATGTCGAATTTATCCGTCTCTTACTGCCCAAACTCCCAACGCGACTTGGCACCCAGCAGAACTTTTTGTTCCGACCTGGTAACACGGCGCCGCTGATCTTACCATGTAGGTGTTGTGCAAGGAGATTCTTCGTGGCCATCAGAGAGGACACAGCCAGAAAGGCACTTTGTGAGTCGACAGAATTGACAGGTTTTATTATAGTCTTTCCGAGTAAACGTTCGACCGCTAGTAAAATAGCACAAAGCTCTGTGGTGAAGATGGTTGCCCTACAGTCAACTTGTGTGGCTTTGCTGTATGAGGCAGAATACAGAGGACACCCTACAAAAGATGACGATTTGTGCCGATCTGTATGAAACTCCAGGTAGTCCGCCTATTTTTGTTACAAGGAGAGGAGCTCCTACCAGAGGATTTGTGGGGAAATTACCCTTTTACTGTATTTTTCGAGTGATCAGTCACAGAAAATCGGCAGGGCATCCCAGGGAGCAACCCTATGAGTGTTTTTAAGCAAGGGAATGTCATGGAGGGGGATATTAAGGGATTGACAAGTACTTTGCAAACGGAGGCTTAATGGTCTAACAATGCTCGTCTTGTTTTCAAAAAGACGTGAACTCCTGCAAGTATGAAGGGTACTGCAGAAGGATTTTTTGGATTTAAAAATACTTTGTAAGCATAAGAGACGCTGAGGTACTGCCTTTGTTTTTTGAGGTACATTTCATGCGAATCAGCATACAAAAACTCATCTCAGGAAATATGCGAAATGCACCTAATACAAGTCATAGTCCGTGGTGCTGTATTGGGCCAAGCTTCTTAAGAGCTGATGGCCGCGTCGACCAATATGCTACTGGACCATCGTCGAGATCGGACTAGGGAGTTCACACACTCGTAGGGGACAGCACTTATAAGAACCCCACGACTTATGCGAAATCACTTTTAGTTTGCTTGATGACATCAACCATTTCCGTTTCAAATTTTTCAGACGGGGCACAAAGGAAAGCTTCTTGTCAAAGATTACACCCGAAAAATTGTGTTCTCGCTGCACCGATATTTCAATGCTATTAAGGTGCAAGGAAGAATCAAAAGACAATCTCCGTCCTAACAAAAAAGAAACCCAGGCTGTTTTTTGTTTTTTTCATGAAAAACTTTGAAGTTATTTTTTTCTTCCCAGATACGAATTCCATTGATTATAAGTTGCAGCTGCCGTTCAATACTGAAGAGGTTACAGGAAGACACAGATATTTTCACATCATCCACATATAAAAAGTAAGATACTGATGATGGCATAACCGTTGCTAGACTGATAATCTTAACAGCAAAGAGGGTAACGCTCAGCACTCCTCCTGTGGAACACCATTTTCTTGAGAGAAAGCATCTGACAGTGTGGAGCCCAAAAGGACTTGAAATGGTCATTCGCTGAGAAAGCTCTGTATACACTGAAGTATGCTGCCTCGCACACCACAGTTGTACAGGCCACGAAGTCTTGCGTACATCCATGTGATATTATATGCTTTAAAACACTGAGACACAATGCTGCCGGTGTGCAAATGCCTCACGTATAGCAGTCTCTTGGCGAATAAAACGATCTGTGGTTGCTCGTCCCTCCCTCCCGAAACGATTCACAAGCCGCTTATAAGTCTTCCTAAGAAACTTGTGAGTGCGATGGGACGATAGCTCGTAGGAATGGAAGGGTCTTTCCCAGGTTTCAAAAAAGGGTTTTATGTGGGCATGTTTCCAGCAATGAGGAAAAGCAGTGGATTGCCATTGATGATTAAAATAAGTTAAATGACCGTTCATCGATTCGGGGGACAGTGTCCTAAACATTTCACTGTGGAGTTTGTCTGTCCCTGGTGCAGAGTGCTGCTTTGCCCCAAGAGCAACCTTCGGTTCACACTTTGAAAACGGTCTATTGTAAAAATGTTAACGGGCATCGGAGTGGGCTGCTTTTCAGCAGTCGACTGAAACTTCTTGCATGTTTCGCTAAAACTATAGAAGCTACAAATATCCTGTAAATGCCCCCCAGAACATTCGCATGATCTTTAAGCGTTGAAAACGGGAAAGAAGACGCATGAATTCGGAAGTATTGGTAATCTCCTCGAACATTCCGCAGGCAGTCCCACACTTCTTTAGCTGGAATAAAGCTATTCAGAGAAAATATGTTTGTTTTCATGATGTCCTCCTCGCCTGTTTTCGTGTTCAACGTTTCCTTGGCCCTACATTTTTTTTTTTTAAATTCAATCAGGTTAAAGAAGTTGGATAACGGCGAAAGATACCCCATTCCTCGTTGTTTCCTGCTATTGACTGAGCAGTCCTCATTCAACCGGGGTTTGCACCTTCGGGGTAGGATGCCGTATGTTTGCCGAAGAGAAGATGCAGCAGCATTAATTAGACATTCGGTGACAAACACTGTCGTCTCCTCGGAGTACGTACAACGAAAGAGCGATGGATCCAGTACAGCAATTAAACCCAAAATAACCCAGTCAGCCTTCTCTAACTTCCACTGTGGAAGGCGGGTCGAAAACAAAGGAGGGGGTATTGAGCTTTCTAAAACTATAGGGAGATGATCGCTGCCAAATGGATCACCTAAAACCTTCCATGAAAAGCACGGAAGTAAAACTGGGGATGGCATGGAAAGGTCTATTGATGTAAAAGTGTTATGAGCAGCACTAAATAATGTTTGCTCTATTTTGTTCATAAAACGGAGCCCGGAGGATAATAAAAGTCGTTCTGTATCTCCACCACGGGAATCCTGACGAAAACTACGCCACAAAGGGTGGTGGGCTTTAATATCACCTAGAATTAAAAAAGGCTTAGGAAGCTAATCAATCAGTCCTTGCAGCTTGTGGAGATGCAGCGGAACTTTGGGAGACAGGTAGAACGAGGCGAGGGTAATGAGTCGGTCAAAGAGAACACGAACTGCGTCTGCCTCGAGTTGCGTTTTTAGAGGTTCCTGAGCACACACAACCCCGCTCTGCACTACTACTGGGACACCACCCAAAGGGTTAGGGGAAAGGCGGTCCTTCCTAAAAAACCTGGTGACCGCGTAAGACCTGTGTGTTTGTCATTCAGATTGGTTTCCTCTAAACAGCGCCTCAGGAGGACGCTCATCGATAAAAAAAACATTAACGTCATCAATATTACAAAGAAGGCCGCCGCAGTTTCACTGCATGATACTTAACTGTTTACTTATAGCAGATGTAAAATTAAAATAAACTTTAAATTATAAACATAAAAAAAATTGGTAAACAGGTTACTAACTTTTAAAATCAAATTTCTATGCGCGGGGCGTTTTTCTTTTTCGCACAATCAGTCTGTTTCTAACTAGAAGTAGTAGGAGCAGCAACCCAGGCAGCACAAAAATGTTGGACAAATAAAGGACAAATATGGGTCAAAGTTTTAAGAAATAACGGTCCCATAATGATTTGCAACCCGGCTCTAGATCGGTTCAATAACTTGAACCAATCACGGCGAAAGTTTTGAGACCGATATTGTCAACCATTTTACAACCGATATCTTCAACCGTTTTCCGGCCAATATCGTTAACCGTTTTTCGGACATCTTTCAAAATGTTTTGTGGCCGTTATCGTTGACCCATTTTGGGAATTAAATGTCTATCGTTGAAATATGTAAGAATCCGACTGACTACGACATCAATAGTGAAACTCTTTATTTTCAACGGAAACGGACGCTTCATTTTAGGGGGAATCGGAGATGTCAGACCATTTTTGACTTAGACAAGGGGTATGGAAGCCACTGTAAAAACTTTTCATTCCATTTTATGGGTAAAAGTTGCGGGTTCCATAGTGCCGGCATGGTTTCCCGTAATCTAGAAACTGAAGTCTGTAAATTCAGGGTATATATTTTTGTAAAATGATGGAGCGTCTGTATTTCACTTTACGGACAGTTATCCATTTTCCCATTTTATTTGTAACAGTTGCTGGTTTTATACTGCCGGCAAAGCTTCCCGTAATCTAGAAACTGGACCGCCTGTAAAAAAAGGCACATGATTTCGTAAAATGACGGAATGTCTGTAGCCCACTACGGACAGCTATCCGTGGGAATTATGAAAGCTATCGGCACTAAATAACGAAGCACTATACCTTTCGGCCTTATACAAGACCAACGTTACGAGCCATTCGTACCACCTGCACCTCCGATACATCAGGCGACTCCCCTGGAAGCGCTATACCTCCGCCAGGGGTGTCAACTGACGTATTGGAGATCCAGGATTGGTGCGGATGGTTCGTAGCTATGGACTTCAAGAAGACAGAAAGGTTTAGTGCTCCGTTATTTAGTGCGAACAGCTTCCATTTTCAAGCAAGTCGAAGTCACATGAAGTTTTTGGGATACGGATTGGTATGGAGAGTTCATAGCTCCGTCATTTAATATATGAACTTGTATAATTTTTGATCCTTAGACAAAACGGCAACAGTTTAACAAGAAAAAGAGCACACAACCTCTACTACTCATTTCCGGGATATTGTTTGTGTGAGATCAGCTGTTCCTTGAGGTGATAGCTGAACAAACGAACCAATTATGAAGTTTTGCCACGATGCCTTTATTGGAAGAAGGCATGCCTTGATTTAAGTTGGGAGAAATTTTACATTACAGTTGTCCTTGCGCTCGCCATCTAGATGCCACTCCATGCTTAAGCTTATAGTTGTCCATCAATTGAAGACCTCTTTGGTATCTTCATGGGGAACGTAAGGGCAGCCTGAAATAAAGAGCAGAAGATTCGAAATCAATACACAATCACAACAAACTGTATATGACATACATGGTTAACATCAGCAAGCAACGTGTTTACCACCTCGCCCAGCTCCTCACCTTTCGACTGCATATGACTATATAAAATAAACTTCCCACAAATTGAACCAAAGTAAAAACTTTTATTGATTTGAATACCCAACATAACTGCTTGAGAAAGAAAACTAGCAAATTAAAATTTGCCTCACCATTAAGTGATATTAAGCACTTTCAAGTGAGCCATATCTCCGTTAGAGTGCACAGTTGAATCACAATAATTCAAACTCAGATTTGTAATACCTCTGGTTAAGTCAAACAAATTTTAAAACTTGGGTTGTCCCGCTACGTTTTCAATGTATTCATAAGCCGCTTAATTTGAACGACGTTTTCGTGTAATTCATACCATTTGTTCTCACGGCCCCGTTGAGTGCGCTTCTTTCTGAGCACCAGTGCACTTCGGAGAAGCAGCACCTGCGGAGCTTGCTTTCACAGGTGTTGCTTTCCCGCGGTGCGCTGGGGTTCAGTAAGAAGCGCACTTAACAGGGCTAAACCAGAGCAGAGCTGTATTATAGAGCTTGGTATATGAAAGGAGCAAGCAGAGCCAATTCATGCATGAGACGCAGATAGAGGGCTCGACAAGCTCTCTTGGCCCACCAGAAGCTGAAAATATTCCGCTAGCCATGATAGCGAAAAACGGTTTTGATAAGTGCGCAAGAGGTAAATGTAGTAACTCTTCGTGGTTGAAAATATGGTGCACGCAATGTTTCGGTTATGGTTATGCAAAAATATGTAAGAAACGAATGTGCCGCTTGATTTCTGTTTTGCTGAAATGGAGTCTGATCGCTTCGACGGCAGATTCCCGGCGCTTGGCGCCTGGTGTACATATTACAACAATCGTTCAGCTGGTCGTGCATACTTTTTATATTTTCTCTATCTTCCACCGTGATCAAAACATCACTGCACCGCAGTCACCGAGAGTTACTCCGACGAGCTTATTAATTTTGTTTCTCACAAACCACCGCCAGGATATTATGCGCGGCTTCTGGTTGGCCACATACGAATTTGTGAAAACGCTCAGGAACACACCCAGCCCACCATCAGCCAATGGTGCCCCCTCATTTGTGTTGTATACATCCCAGTGAATGGTTAAACTATCTCTATATATGTCTCTGAAGCGGAGGGCACATGAGCGTTAAAACGGGCGCCGCGCGGCAGTTTCCATATCAACTTCCACAGACGCTGTGATATGGCGGCGTGGCTTTATGTCGCAGCATTCACGTAAGCTGCTATAGAAACTGCAGCACAATGCCCGTTTCCATTACTCATGGTTTCCTGCTTAACAGACCATAATAGACAACTTTTTTGCTGGTTAAACAAACTTAATTTTGTTTTGAGGTGTCACGTGCTGTCTAAACTGTCCTTGGTAAACAACATTTTTGAGGGTTGAATACACTTGTGTCATAAATTTTACCCATGTTTCATGAATGGCATGCCAGCTTATGATTAATGGGCCTGTGCAGAAGAAATCATGAAATATCCGTTTTGTATGTGTAGCCATCCATATAGAAAATCATAATTTTTCTTGCAACGCATTTAGATGAACTTCTGATAATTCGAGCTTTTGATAATTTATACAAAATTTGTGACATCCTGGAGTTTCAGTTGATGAGTCTACTGTAGGTCACATTCAAATTCATGGTTTTGCTTGTAGGGCTTACTGATATCTGAACCTTTTCCTTTGGCAGTGCATTACATGCAAAATAGTACAGCAATGCATTTGTTCTAGTTTGTGCACTAGCACTGGCTTGTGCAACTAAGTCAAACTAGCATCAAAGGGAAGCTTTAAACGTAAACATTTTCGACAGAGGTCTGTCTGGTTAGGGAGAAATTGACATAGTTTTTGCTGAGCACTTTTTAGGAAATCTGAGTCAGGAGCAGACCTCTATAGAATTTTGGCTTGTTAATTCAGTAATCGCACTAAACTTGGGCAAAAGTCAACGTAAACTGCATTTATCTTGAAAAATAAGTGCAGTGATTATAGCAGGGCATGCATTGAGCGTTTCTTCCACTTTTAATCTGTCCAAAGCTTCGTGACATCATCGTTGGCATCCCCAAGTCAGCCTATTGGCGAACAAGGGTTATCGGACCCTGCTGCTCACTTTTGCTTGTCTATCTCCGTTTTTTCACTCTGCTGTTCACTCGGGGGGGGGGGGGGGGGCTGTGCCGCAACCCCCCCGAGCGGGGCTACGCCGAAATTTCAATTAACGATTACGACGCTCCTACTAACAAGATTAAAGGGGCACTGACACACCAAAATCATATTTTTTTATTATCCGAAACAATTGAAAACGACGCCGGTGAATTACCCTCAAAATTTGAAACTTTAAAATTCAGTATTTGTGAATTAAAAAAAACAATTTCCAAATGCCGCATTTGAAGTTCCCGCGAGATCCGCGCCAGTGCAGTGAGTCAAAGTTTGCGGTCTCCTGCGACTCGACTTTTTTTCGGATCTCCGGCGTTGCCACGGCGACCCAAGCGAGGAGGAGGTGAGGGTTAGAACGGCGCCAGCGGGAAAAAGCCGGTTTTTTCCCCGACTCACCAACGAGCGCCGCCAAGTTTTCCGAGGGAGGGTACAAATCTAGGAAGCAACATCACACCGAACTCTGATTTTTAGTATTTCAAAAAGAGGAGGCGTAGTGAGTTCGAAATTGCGTTAAAAAACATGTTTTACGATTGCCGTCATTAAATGTTATAGAAATGTCACCTACAAAGCTTCTAAATTTCCTGATTCATTGACGTCACCGATCAAAAGAAGCGAGGAGGTGAGCCGCAGGAAATAAAAACGCCAAAACTAAAAAGGCGCGCGCGCGCGCGCGGAATATTTTTTTTCGCGATCCGTTTTTTTTTTTTTTTTTTGCGTGTCTATGACTACAAGTTGCATAGTTTTAGAAAATAAAAAAATACGACCTTCTCGTTGTCAGCGCCCCTTTAATACGAAACTTTGCCTTGACTCGGGATCTCATTGGATGGGTCTTTGGTGGCTCATGAACTGGGAAGCGGAGTTTGCGGATAAGCGTCCCAGCGTGCCCCTACTTGGCGACATGTGCCGCTTAGCATATCCAGTTTCATTCTAGCAGCCAAACACTGTATCCAAGTTACAGCCGTTAGATCAAGGCGTAATTCAAAGTTAGTCTAGATTGTGTTCACCAATTATAAATGTCCAGGCATGTCTGTCAATTAGCCCATCCAGAGGCTTTCGGAGATGACCACGAGAGCCAGCAGCTTGTCTTGGGCAGCTCACTGGCAGCTACTCTGTTTCTCTGTGCACAGTGCCACCTTCGTGAGCTCCCACTGAAGAAAAGAAACAGAATATGGAAATTGTGATGACTGCAATGAGAACCAATCAGAACATCCCAGCAGCAGATGGTACGGTACGGTTGCTGGAATGCGGCTCCGCATTTCTTAGCATTCTATACCACCCATATATTAAAAGTGCTCGCTAAGCAACAACATTAAATGACGCCACAGTAGCCGACATTTCCTGCTGTCGGATGAGGCCACCCTGGCGGCTGGTTGTACAACTTCTGGCAATAAATATATAAGCTAAATGCAAGCATCATTGGTCCCCCAACATCCACAATCCTGGCTGCTAAAGCTTCTATGGACTGTTAAGCTGAGGGATATTTTCTCTCCCGCAGCAGATGCTACCTCACAAGCCACGATATTCACAACCTGTAAAAGAAATCCCATGGAAAGTCCATTCAGGAGCAACTGGAGAGCTACAGAGACAAGCTGTCGCACTATGAAACTATTCCACAAATCTGCCATAAGCAGCAGCAGTTCATTCAGAGTATAGGAATTTGTTATTTTCATACATTTCGAGATGCAATTGTTTCTCTGGATTCTCCCAAGACTCTAGTTTCCAAGCACAAATTTACATTGGAAGGCTGGCTGAGTTCCCGAGTAGAAATGTTTATGTGTCACACCACACGTGTCTTTTGCTGACATTCAGAGAAAGGAACGCTGAATTTCCCTGATCGATGTAGATTAGGGTGGAAACATTCAGACTTTTCAAATCGCCAACTTCCTCAACATTACCGTTTTTCCAGTTAATAGACACCTTGCACGAGGTTGAGTTGGGTACCAATGTTCATTAACAACTGCCTGAATCACCTGTACACATATGCGGTAACTATACAAAAGCCCAATTCATTCTACTGGGTGTCCCAAGGAGCGGCCAGGTTCTTTAAAGATTCACTGCAAAGAAAAAAATTTTTTTTTTTAAATAACCTAATTGGGAAAAGCATGTCAAAAAACAATTTTTCCGCGGGAAAAATTTTTTTTACAGCAATATTTATTGCGTGCGACTGATTTTAGTTTGCGGCAATTTCGTCCGTTTTAAATCGCACGCCACGAACTGACATCAATCCCAATAGGTTCTCATTGGCTAAGAGTTTGATTGACAGCTTAGATCTTGGTTGTTAAACCTTTGTTATATTTTGCCATTTCCTTTTGAGCCGCATATTTTGACGTTTAAAGAATAACCCATGTGAGGAAAGTTACTATTCTTTAAAAAAGGTTTACAAAACGGGCTCCTCCGTTTGGATTCATATCATAACAAACAAAAGCTTCGCCATTCTTTCATGGCCGCCGAAGTCTTTGCTCCCGCCTGTCTTGCCTACCTCGACTAGTCGTTTCGCCGAAGTGATCAGTGTTTCGTGCTGACCCAGGTGCTTGAGTGAGACTTCTTTAAGTGAAGTAGTGTGTGTTTAGCAGCTGTCGCAGGTGTTGGTGATAGGAAGCGACGCGGGGTTTAGGCTTTCATAGCGCCGTTCTATCGTTGTCCTCTTTGCTTTCTTAGCGTGCTTTTTTTTTTTGCTTGCTTGCTTGCGCGTGCAATTGCCGACTTTTCAGAGATGTCAGATGAGTGATCCCGACAGCGAGCCTTCCAGCAGCAATGTCGCCCCGAAAGGAATTCTATTTGGTTGGAGGCAGTGAAGCGTTCGCGTAGCGACAAACGTGTCCAGTTATGTTCTCGTCATATCGCTTCGGAAGCCGTTGGGATTCGCACTGGGTGCATCGAACGTCCGCGACTAGACACTCAAAATAAAAAAAAAAATCACTGTGTTCACTACGTAAAAAATTGTCCCATTTCATGCATCCGTGGGCACGTACGAAATCTTGCCAAAATTTATTCACACCGCACGATGAGCGCAGCACGTCGCTGTGCAAACGCAGTCCAACAACACGAAGCATAAAAACGGCAGATTTAGGACAATTCAGAGTTCATTGTTCAATTAAAACGACGTAATTTTGTTGAAAACGCCCGCAGCGTTTTAATCACGGTATGCGTCGAGAATCTCCTACATTTTGAAACAGAACGAAGGTAAAATTTACTTTTAAAAAGGCTCGCTGCGTCCTCCCGGACCAGTTTGACTGGATCAGCTGACGACGACGAGACTGAACCCGTTAGCGTCAACACCACAATAACCAATTTGCGCTCCGGGTTAGCGTGGGTGTCTCTGTACTTCGAAGCACCACACCACGCACACCGCGAACGTTCCAGTTCTTTGTCGCATCCCTTTTGCACCAAACAGAACGAGATCGCCGAA
Source organism: Ixodes persulcatus (assembly GCA_013358835.2). NCBI lineage: Eukaryota > Metazoa > Arthropoda > Arachnida > Ixodida > Ixodidae > Ixodes > Ixodes persulcatus. The sequence continues at coordinate 91,412 of JABSTQ010010125.1, forward strand.
GTCAAATGCAGCGCTGTCGTGACCTTCGCTTGTGGTTGCGCACTCGTGGACCCTGTGACTCCCTTCGCTTTCAAAGCCCACACGACGATTACGAATGATACTTTCCGTCTTCCGCGAACATCACAGGGGCACCAGGGGCACTTCTCCGGTCACGTCGCAGACCGCGCAGCCAGCGCAGCTTCTGGTTTAACGTGCGTTGTAGCCAGATCTGACCGGAAGTCGAGACGCTGCGCCAGGAGAGTGAAGAGCGGGGTGTACTTTCCTCTGCGGGGGTCGAGAGAGCGGGAGTTTCAAATGTGGAGAGGTTCTGACTCCGACTAAATTACGTCCTGTGGCGTCAATATTGCTGAAAGAAATTATTATTTTTTTTTTTTGCGGAACATTAGTTTTGTGACATGCTTGTCCCAATTAGGCTGTTTAAAAAACACGTTTCTTTTTTGCAGTTACCCTTTAAATCGGCCGCAAAATTCGGTTTCTTAACCTATAGCGCTACGAATTTGTGCAGCATTGCCCACAGATGGTGCATTTGTTTTGTAAAATTTGCAAAGAGCGAACTTACCTGAGGAAAAAGTAAAGTAAGAAAAAGGCTTCGCTCTTATAAAAATGCAGCGAAGCCACCGGTCTTCGAAAAATACGGCGCCGTTTCGCACGGGAGCCAAGAGATGCACAAGCAGTCGCGACGCTAACTGCCGCCAACGAACGAGCATCAGGCGGCGAGAGCCGGTGTTTTTAGCAGACTATCTTTTCGACTCAAAAGCGGCACGCGTTCCGCAGCCAGTGACAGTCGCAGGAACAAAAACAGGCGCGGTAACAAGGAACTGCAAAGCAGACGACAAAAGTAGCACGAAAATATGCTAAAAAAAAAAAAACCCGAAAAACATTTTTTTAAATTGATTATGTGTCTATTCAATATGTTTTATTAGTAAGGATAATAAAATGTTGCATTGGCAACTGATATCACAAACGTTTGAGCTGCTTTTGAGTCTAAAAGATTGTCTGCCAAAGACGCCAGCTCTCGGCGCCGGATGCTCGTTCGTTTGCGCCATCTCTTGTCTCCCGTGCGAAACGGCGCCGTTTGTTTAAAGACCGGTGGCTTCGCTGCGTTTTCATAAGAGCTAAGCCTTTTTTAACTTTTTCGTGACGTAAATTTGCTCTTTGCAAATAATACAAAAGAATGCACCATCTGTGGGCAACACTGTACAAAGTCGTAGCACGATAGGTTGAGAAACCGAATTTCGTGGTCGATTTAAAGAACCCGACCGCTCCTTGGGACACCCAGTAGTAACACACACCACCATAAAACTACCGTAAAACACTAAGCATCACCAGTGTCAGAGTAAGCGCACAACCCCCACGTTTGAAACATTTCAACTCATCAAAAGAGATATTAAATGCCTATTCCTTATTTTAAGCAAGTTAAAAAAAAAAAAAAAAAAAAAAAAAACATATGTAGGATACACCATGTGACCTGTTGCCATGTTCGGTTATCTCTACGACTGGCAGAGACCTGGGGGATAGAACTAATTGAGTGGCAAAACAGGAGAGGCGGATGACGGGTAGAGAATCGAAAAGACCTAGAAAGTAATATATTTAAAAATCTTTCCATGGCAATGCAGCCAAAGCTACGTTAACGTAGCAGCTTGGGCGAGTTGGTTGCACATTATTACACACACCACAGCGCACTATAGCAAACAACACTCACTCTCTTACACACGAAAAATAAAGCAAAATTCAAACAAACGGCGCTGACTGACAACTTATTTTATAGAACTTTGTCTTCTTCAACCTCTAGCGACACCGAATTTTCCCAAATCACGCACGCAAATCTCCTAGATGCCTAAAATTTTTTTCTCTTTTTCTGTCAAGTGTAAAGACGGTGCACCAATACAGATGTACTAGACAGCCAAACACACCGTTTCACTGCGCAGCTGAATATTTGTTCAACCATGATGATTTTGTGGGTGTAACTTCACCAATTAAAAAATATGTAAAATAGTACCATTTAGCTTGGATTTTAAAATTTTAGCATAACATTAGCCAGGATATACCAAACTTACAGCATTCCCTCTTTAGCTCTTTTGTGTTTTCTTGGTTATAAGTTTGTCATAGGTTTTCTAGTTCCCTGCAAAACAAATATAGCGTCCTTATCATGTGCATCTTGGGCATCATCGGTGTTGTGTATTGTCGGTACACTCTGTGAGCGCGCCCTTTGTTTTGCGTGTAGGAGTTTTACAAAGTTTGGCAACCAATAAATGTCAGAAGAAACTGAGCACGTGGTGTGCAACATGTACGACACGTGGGACAGTGGGAACCGGGACTCCCATTTGTTTCCGTATACCGGTTGATTAGCGAGCAGGGGTGGGGATAATGCCCGGGACCTCTGCTTTCTGCAGCGCAATCTTTCACTACATGTGTTCTAAGCTGTGGTGTACCACCGACCCCCCACCTAGGACCAGCCGTAACTGAATACAATCCAAATGAAATGTGACCTTGCGCCGTGGCGTGCGCGTGCTTCTATTTTGGTATATCACGCCCACGCAATGATTTTTCAGCACCAGAAGATGTATGAATGACCTCAAAACACGGCAGTGAGGATGAAATTCATTAATGTGGCAATTCGGTCCAGTTGGTTCATGATCATGACAAGTGCCGAAAAAACAGACAGAGACAAGAGGTTGACGTAAACACTGGCGCACTCGCCACTGACATTTATTAAAAAAAATCTCTTCAATAGCCGTGAAAAACGTCAGTCATGACTACATCTGGTGTAGCCGTCTATCGAGAAATTCATATTCTTTTGCCGATAAGGTTATGAATGTGTCAGTTGTACATTTCGTGCCTTTGGCTTTCATCTCAAACGCCTCGTGTAGCTTTCTAGATAATTCATCTGGGTATATGGCCGAAAATTTGGTGTCATCATATGACGGGAGCAAGGGCAGCCGCCGCACTGCATGGCCGCTGCAACCGCTAACTTTGCTCTTGCAAAAAAACAAATGAAAAACAAAACACCACAAAAAATGCACAGAATGCACGACTGGAGCTGTGTACGAAATTCTAATGTCATACCGTTCTGTATATATTGGTCAGACAGGTGGATGTTTTAACGATTGCACCCGCGAACATGACGCGGCAACACGAGAAACCCTCATAAGGACATCTGGCAAGGCAACGCAGCCGCTGCCTTTGCTCCCAGTCAATTGATGACACAAAATGTTTGGCCAGACACCCAGATAAAGTATCTAGAGAGCTACACAAGGCGTTTGAGATTAAAGCCAAAAGCACGAGTTCTACAAGTGACACATCCATAACCTTATCAGCAAAAGAATATGAATTTCTTGATAGAGGGCTGCACAGGTTGTAGTAATTCTTGACGTTTTTCATGGATACATAAGAGATTGTTTTTTCATTAAATGTTAGTTCTGAGTTCGCCATTGTTTACGTGAACTTCTTGACCCTGTCTATTTTTCTGGCGCTTGTCTACGATGATGAATTTTGCAGCATTTCCTGAATCGACGCTGCCCCTCTGCGCCAGTTGCAAGACAACTAAACTTCTAGGAGATTGACAATGGTATAATTTACCTTGTAAGTCTGTCCGAGTGCTTCAGTAAAAGTGTAGGCTAATGTTCGAAAACATGGAACGTTGCAGGTACCCTGAATGCGAGCAACCAATGTGGCTTTTATCTTATTCTGGGCTCGCTTTTGTTTATGAGTGTGTTTACCTGTGTGCTTGCGTTTCTTGTTTTTTTGGTACATATGCACGGGTGTATTTCTACCTTCACGACTGACTATATACCTCCCCTCCCCCCCCCCCTCTGCAATAATGCGGTCGGGTGCTGCAGGGTAACCCGAAAATAAAGAAATGTGAATGTTCCTGCATGCTCGGCAATCCCAATCCAACTCTCTCAACTGCAAGCCTCGTACAAAAAACATGCACTTCAGCAACTGCGTTGTTGACACGCCAAACCTGAAACCGAGACCAAAAGAAGTTCAGAACTATGTGGTGAGCTAACACAGAGCCATTAGCACTGCCTGCCTTCCCTGGCTTTCATTTTATTGCCACAGAAAGTTGTGCCCAAGACGGGTTGCTCTTTTGTTCCCCCTCCCTAGCTTTCTTTTCATTGCCACAAAAGGTTGTGCCCAAGCAAATATAAATTGCTCTTTTGTTCTAACTCCAAAGAGTAAATTGAAGGCTTCAGTAACAAAGACAAGCCAATGCTAATCGAGCACTTCTTAAAATGCTTCGTTGTAAAAAAGAAAAAAAAATGGACGCTTCGTTCTTTGTGTTTGCGCAATTAACTAGCAGCACAAACGGCAGCTATTCATAATTCCGTGGTCAGACCAAGCAAGGGACCACCTGACCATGGACACCTTCGCTATCCTACCTACTAAGTGCCCATTCCCCAGCTCTCGATGATTATCTCCAATTTAGAGTGGGCGCCTGTTCGGTATTTTACAGTGTGTCAAGGTGTTGTTTGTTTAGAAAAACAAAGTGTCAGATAAATCCAGCAGGGCCCCGCTGAAGCAGTGCATGGGCCCTGTTTCACTTTTTACAAAGCACCTCGTCTCGAATGGCAGTAAAGAAACGGGTGGGGCTGATACGCCTGCAAGCCCTTGCCGATTTGATAACTGCTATACAGACTGGCAGCTCATCGGCAGCTTCTAGACACCTGCAATTTTTTCGTCATCATACAGACTTCCTGCAACATCATGAATAAGACTCCGACTGACATTCTGGAACAAAAAAGAAACCAGAACTTGCTTCACAGATCAACAAAATAACAAGTGCAACATGACGCTTCTCTTGTCGTCGACAGTGCAAAGACCATGGTGACACCACCATTAAACTCAACCAAATAAGAAAATTGAACTTCTGCATGAAGTAATTGTATTAAGAACAGTGTGCTTGTGGAGCTTAGATACCTACTGGTACCTTAAAAAATCACGGGAACTTCACAAAAAATTAAACACCATCTAGAAATAGCACAGCTCGCTTGATAGGCACATGCACAGCAATCAACAAGCCTTTTGGCGCGTTCTGTAGTTCTGGGATACAAATAAAAAATCAACAACAGAGATGTGATCAAAATACTTTAAGTTAGTACAATGCGCAAGTTTATCCTGAAGCTACTGTTGATCACATGGACCTAAGAGGTGTGAAAGCTGGTTCACACTGTTGCAACTGACTATGACCAAGTGGAACAAAACAGGGTTTTAAGTTGCTTATGACTAACATTGCTGCAGCGCTGCACGGTTATAAGCTGTCACAAGATGCTTAAAGGGGCACTGACACCCAAAAGGTCGTTTTTTTATTGTCTAAAACGACGCAAGTTGTAGTCATAAACACGCAAAAAAACCGCATCGCGTAAACAAATTTTCCCGCGCGCGCGCGCGCGCCTCTTTATTTTGGGCGTTTAAATCTCCCGACGCTACCTCCTTGCTTATTTTGATCGGTGACGTCAAAAATCAGGAAACTTAGAAGTTTTGTAGGCAACATTTCTATAACATTTAATAACGGCAATCGTAGAACCTGTTTTTAACGCAATTGCAAGCGCACTACGGCCCCTCTTTTTGAAATACCAAAAATCAGAATTCGGTGAGATGTGCCCTCCGTGATTTCTGTCCTCTCTCAGAAAACTTGGCGGCGCTCGACCTGATCTCCGAGTCTGTGAAGAAACCGGTTTTTTGCCGCGCGCGAGCTCGCCTCCTCTTTGCATCGGGTCAGCGGAGGTCCGAGAGAAAGTCGATTCGCAGGAGACCTCAAAATCTGTCTGACTGCACTGGCGGGGATCGCGCGGGAACTTCAAATTCGGCATTTAGAAATTGTTTTTTCTTTAATTCACAAATACTGAATTCCCAAGTTTCAAATTTTGAGGGTAACGTCCCGGCACCTTTTTCAATCGTTTCGGATAATAAAACAAAATGATTTTGATGTGTCAGTGCCCCTTTAAAGACTGGTTTTGTGGGACTCAGTCCTAGCCTTCAGACTCAAATTGTACCCATCATTAAGATCTTAGACATGGTTCCAAAAAAGTTTTAAGAGACTCCCTTCAACTTTAACAGAACCTCAAGTATTTAAAAGTTGAAGTAGGGAGCCTTCACATTCAAAGCTGGATCTCCTTGATTTGAATGTGTCTCCAATGTACAAGCAAGAGCGCCTGACAGCTGCGCGAGTTTCCATTGCAACCTCTCCACTATACATGCGAGAGCACCTGCCAGGTGTGCGATTTTCCACTGCAACCTTCGTACCACTACACATTCTACACCAGATCAGGGCATTTTAATTAAATCATATAACCTCTTTCCTCAGCCATGTAAACTACGTGTGCACCCCCGGGTACTAGAAGTCACGAATATCATCGGGGTAAATTAAAACGCCACTAAGGCAGAAAATAATAATCTTTATTAGCGACATTAGTAGTACTCTGGGTGGCTCGCAAGGCTAGACATATATGCAGGGGCCCGTAAGGGAGAAAACAACGGAAACGACGAGCTTAGCAGGGTCCTGTCAACACTTGGGCAACTGTAGGCCCGCGCGACTCGGGAGACACTCACTTGATCAAATGACGTTCGAGCGAACGCCCACGTTTCACCGAATGACACTTTAGCGAATAGTCGGATGCCGGGAAGCGGCGTTTTCGGGTGGTCCAAATGGCTTCACATTTTTGTAATGAGCCGACGCAGACTGTTGCCGCGAAACGGCGTAAGCGCAGCGCGGCGGATGGGTTAACGCGCGCCCCCGTTATTCGCTAAAACGTCAATTCGCTCAAATGTCGCTGTTCGCTAAAATGTCATTCGCTCATATTATATGGACCGGCGCGCCTCAACACCGACGACACGCACGGCAGGCAGGCGCGGAGCAAACGCCGTGCGCGAGCGCTACGACGCCCAGATAGGAGCGTGTTTTATGAAACCGCCTCAACCCGCCAAACGCCAGCACCCAAACCGCGCCATCCCGCTGGACGCGGGGCAAAAAGCCAGCGCACGCTGACCGAGAGATACGCTGTCGCTAGCGTGAGAAAGGACGAGATGACACGTCAAAGTAAAAAAAACATCTAATTCTTTTACGCGTGTCGCCGTCCCGAACACATTCAAGGCGTTTGTTCTAAGATCCTTATCCAAGCGTTTAACAGCAAAGATCAGTTTACCGCGACCGGCACTTAGCGTGTCCAAAGCACTCACCGATAGCAACGCGAACTTTCTAAACAATCTGGTCAGCGTCTCTGCAGTGCTCCGGTATCGCAGAACATTCACGGGATTCTCAAGATAGCGGTTAGCGTTTACGCAAGGTTTCAACGAACGGCCTCCACAAGCGGTAACGATCGTTTGCCTAAAGGCAGCCAGCATTCTCCAGAACTGCGACGCGACACGAAATTGAGGAGACCGCTCAAGCGTCGAAAAAAGTTAAATATCATTCGAATTACGGTAGAAACGTGAGCTACGATGTTGGGAAGGTCATCCAGCGTATGTAGATACTCTTCGGGAATCCGTTATGAATATGAAATTGGCAAAACCTACCTGAAGTAGGACTTTACCCACGCACGTCGAGACAGGCCTTTGTCTGCTCGGACGGACAAGAATCCGGAAGCTGCTTGTGGCTTTGGATTGGAACGCAGCAATGGATTGAAATACGACTAAAGCACATATAAAATTGAGTTTCGAAACGGGGGCTGGTCTCAGTTGAGTGACGATTAGTATGCCAGCCGTACTTTTCAAATAACTTTAGTTGAGAGTGTGCCCTGTCCTGCTGTCTTTCTCTCTGTTCGTGTATTTTTGGCGCTTTTTCCCCGTACGTATAGTTTCGGTTTCGATTTCAGTGGCCGGTGTCACTACCATCGGTAATTACTGGAGTTATCGTGTTGTCTACGCAGATTGAAAAAAATATTTGGGGCGAGCAGACATAGGCCGTGTTTCGAATGTTACCCAAATGGATCTGAGTTACTCCGGCGGGTCGTGTCACGTGACAACACAGATTGAAAAACGCTGGACGGGGGTAGGTTTTAGAACGCCGAGGTACAAAACCTTTACACTAGAGTAAGATCGAGTAAATTTTGGAACACGGCCATAATGTCCCAGCTTCTTCTCCTGTTATCCGTTCCATGATAACCTTTGTTTGCTGATTGATATCTACAGCGACTTATGTGCAAAAAAAAAAACAGGGTGTTCGACATTTTAATTTAAGTTGATTTTTTTTTTGAGGACATGCAATTGCTTAATTAATCATTGGATATTAGTTTTAAGTTTTTATTTTTTGCTTAAAAATTATTTGTATCTTTTTTTGCTCTAAAACTTTGGTCGTGGTGCCCGGCTTAGTAAAAGCAGGTTGTTTTGAGATTTTCAAGATCCCGACCCTTTCTTCGAGAGCGCCGCCATCTTGAGTTGTCGTCACTTCCAGTATGGGCGAAAAATTAGCTTTGCCGTCGCCACGCCAGTAGGAGACACTAGGGATATAAGCGTAACCGTCACACAATATCGTTTTGCCTCCCCCTTATTTTTCTACTGGGCACAGGTTCAAACGTTTTAGTATTTTTTCGTCGCCCATACCGGATATCAGTATTAGTTGGCTGGGGACGAGAGTACGCAGAAAAGGTACGTAGGTAGAGGGGAGGTGGGTGGAGCCTTCAGGGGGGAGCCCTCTTACTCCTTCCTCTTTCTTCTCCTCCTTCATCCTCCTCCCCCTTCTCGTCCTCCTCCCTCCCGCTTGGTGCATTATGGGAGACGTCCCGTAATCCAATGCGCGCGTCACCGCGGTGCATTATGGCACGTTTCCCATAATGCACTGCGCGGTTACGCCGACGGCGACCCGTCACGCCGACCCGTTACGACTACCGTTACGGTCGGCGTAACGCTTTTTCGTTACGCAACGCCGAGGCGTCACGAAAAAGCGTTAAGGGACGCCGACGCGACAGGAAAAAGTGTTACGCGACGCCGAGGCGTCACGAAAGTACAAGCGTTTCGCGACGCCGAGACGTAACGAAAGTGTTTCGCGACTTTCGCGACGCCGACGCGTCACGAAAGTCCCGAAACGCTTTTTCGTGGCGCGTCACGAAAAAGCGTTACATGAAGCCGAGGCGTCACAAGCAAGCGTTACGCAGACTCGTTACGCGACGCGTCACGAAAAAGTGTTACGCGACGCCAACGCGTCACGAAAAAGCGTTAAGCCGACGCCGACGCGTCACGAATAAGCGTTTTGCGACGCCGAGGCGTCACGAAAGCATTTCGTGACTTTCGCGACGCCGACGCGTCACGAAACGCTTTTTCGTGGCGCGTCGCGAAAAAGCGTTGCGCCGACGCTTTACTGTTATGCTGACGGCGACGCGCCGCTCAAGCCGGAAACGGGCGCCTAAGAGCTGCGCTCTCAGATGAAAGAAACATCAATGAATTCAGGTTTTAAACTCTGATGGTTAAAGTTTGATAGGCAAAAAATGCTTCTGTGTTTAAATATTCCTGAACCTATGGAACCAACTCGGCGATGTTGCCGCAATTGGGCTGCTGCAGTGCCGTCAATCGGTAGTTGCAAAACAGAGCCCGATGTACCCTTTACGCATACCAAGGATAGAACTTCATATATTTTCAGCAATATCGTTTAGAAGCTGGCAGAAGCGGCAAATATTGCCGTCATGTAGCCGTCATGTAGCCGGCATGCAGCAATATCTTTTGGAAGCTGGCTTAAATGGCCAATGGTGCCGTCATGTAGCTGGGATGCAGCAATATCTTTTGAAAGCTGGCAGAAACGGCAAATGTTGCCGTCATTTAGCCGTCATGTGGCCGGGATGCAGCAATATCTTTGGGAAGCTGGCTGAAACGGCCAATGTTGCCGTCATGTAGCCGGGATGCCGCAATATTGGTTGGACGTGGCAAAAACGGCAAATGTGGCCGTCATGTATTCAGTTTAGTGCCAGCATCATGAATGCTGGCTCTAGACTGGTCAAGCTGGGCCCATCTTTGGCCACCCTAACCATGCTGATACCAAAGTTTGCACAATATCTTGTGCTGCCTGGGAAGGGAGGACTCCGATCCCGAGAGGATAGCCTCGTCATTGGATCTAAGCCCACGCTTTTCCATGGGCTTTTCTGGTGATGCCGTCAGCTGACCCTTAGGGGCCAACTGCCAAGACGTGTCACCGGGCTTCCTCGAGGCAGTGGTTTTCGGGGGCGCGCAAAGAGGAAGGGTGGAGGAGGGGGGGAATTGCCCTAGATTTAGGGGGAAAATTTCCTCACTAAATTTATCTGGGGAATTGATGTCACGTTACCTCAACACCAATTCAGTCTTCCCGCTAAATGTAGCGGGGAAAATGAAGTCGCATGACATCGTGGCACCTCAACCATGCAGAAATTAAGTTTCTCCGCAAGATTTAGTGGAATATTTAACGTCACAAAACCTCAACATTAATTCAATTTTCTGCCAAGTTTAGTGGGGCAGTCATGACGACGGCGACGCCGCCAAACGGGCACCTAAGAGCAGCGCTTAAAAAAACTAAATGCCTCACTTGCAATAAAGTGAAAATAAGAAATACGACAAAGAAAAGAGAATCTAAGATTCCGCTTTACTTTCATTCCTTCTGCCCGTTCTTAAATATTTTGATTTCAAGAAATGTTTATCTCTTTATTCATACCTAGAGAACTCCTCCCAGTTTTAGCACGAATGCAATAAATCAGTGCTGACTAGACCTTGTACACCACAATGCACATGAAAATTAATGTTTGCCACTTAGTCATGCATGAGTGGGTGCCTCAAATCTCGAAATTCATTTGCACTGAGGAATGTTCTTGAATAAAATCTTTTAGGTGTGAATTTCCAGTTTAAACATTCATAAGGAACACTGTATGCCACTGATTTTTTGTGACATCAGAAATGGCGCCGCACTGTCATCCTTGCATAGCTAAAAGATTTTGCATGTTTTTAGCATGGCTTGTGCTATTCTGATGCCCATACAGCCCCCTTTAACAAAAATTTCTCTATAGAGCTTTGTCTTGGTTCTTAACTCGCGTTGACAGATTTGGTACCTTGAATTCTCACTCAACATCAAAACTTTTATCTATTGATGTCATAGTGAAAGACATGATCTATGGGCTTGAGTACGGCTCAACAAGCACAGATGTGAAGAAAAGTACTGCCGAAAACTCAAATGTTGAATTAAATAGTATTTATTTATTGATTGATTGATTAGGGGCTTTCTGGCGCAACAGCGACGTCGCAATACTGCGCCAAACTTAAAATATTTACGCAACGCAGAGGGTGTTTTTTAATGTAGAAGTAAAAAGTCAGATACTCTGGTACAAGACAAAATGCTGAAAAGGGCCTAATTATCTGTGGTGATCAGATACTATAGAAAGTGCATGTTGGAAAAGCTAGAACTTATGCAAAAAACCTGTTTTCTCAAGGAACAGAATAACACGTCCGAAAGGAATATTTGGCTGCTCGCAAGCACTAGTGCAGGATGAAATGAAACACAATATATTGCGAATTCCGGAAAACAGGAGCGTCTTTCTTGTACAAGGGCAGAGCAGAGACCAAGATTATGCCAGACCGTCAAGATCTCACCACAGTGTTCGCAAAAAGGTGCATCTGCCCCATGCAACAAGTACACATGGGAGGCATAAGAATGGTTAAGAATCAAGCGACAGAGCAATATATCCCTAAAACAGGCTTGATGGAGTGCAGCTTATTTTCATGCTGCTGATTCCATTCTGTTTGCCATTTTAGAAGAAATGCTGCCCTAAAAATGGGTTTCAGGTCTAGATGTGGTAGCTGCAGACGTGTTTCCAGCAAGTTTTTAGAAGAGGGCGCAAGCCTGTCAGTCTGCTCATTGCCACTGAGCCCAACGTGGCCCGGTACCCAGCAAAATATGATGACATGCCACTTTTGTAGGCCCCTATTCATTTTTGCACGCACAAGCTGGATGGGATTATGCTTTGAATCCTTTACAGAGCTGATTGCAGTTATAACGTTTTGAGAATCAACAAACACGACGGCCTTCATTGTATGGATTTCTATAATATAGTCCACTGTTGTTAATACACCTTGAAGTTCTGCAGTGAATATACTAGCAAAACTGTTCAACCGCTGAGCGCTCGTAAATGATTAAGAGTACACAGCAGATCCAACAAAAGTGGAGGACTTTGCCCCGTCGATATAAAACTGTGCAAAATCTTTGTATTTTTTTAGTACCCCATGAAACTCATGCTGAATGATTATTGGAGAAATGTTATGTTTGTTGAACCTGGTGAAACTCTAATCGCAGCTGACTGGCAGCAGGTCCCAAGGCGCAACAGTGTATGTCCTTTCGAGTAAGCTTATGTAATTCAGATCGAGACTAAGAGATTGACGGATGCCCTCAAGGCGAAGACTGAGCGGCCGCACAATACTAGGCTTCTTTTGAAAGAATGAGGGAAGAACTATAGTCATGCACGCAGCGGTATGTAGGATGGTTAGAGTTGGACAAGACTTTGTAGGCGTAAATCAAGCTAATACAGGTTGTTTTTTTAGCTGCACCAAATTTAAAAAAAAGTGAGCTGCGTTAGGGCACTTTTAGTTATGCTATTAGCATATCCGACCTGGCGCCTACCAGGAACAAAGTATTTTTGGCAACTAAGCGGCAAATTAACGGAGATCTCTTAATTAAAGTTTTAATTTTTGTATTTAGAGGGCCTATTGCATTTACAAAATTGAAGCCCAACCTTAGTATGCTCCCACCCCACCGCGAAATAAAGGCTCAAAAAACTTCTGCGGGCGTTTCTGGCTAAAATATTTCATTCCCGCATGCTCTTGCAAACCGAAACTGACCAGAAGAAGAGCGTCAATGGCGTCGATATCTTCGCCCTCGCTTGGCTTCACACCAGTGACGTCGCCTGTGATGCAGGCACTGCCATGAGCGCTATTGCAATACGTTGCTCTCTCCTTAGCGGTTTGCTCACCGCGGCCGGTGTAAATCACGCTGTCCCAGCGGGCGTCGTGACGCTACCCTTTCCTTTCGTTGATATGATAGAAGCTGCTCTGAAGACTCCTGCCAATGGTACTACAAAGCGACGACCGCTACGTCCCTTGCTCCTCTGTTGTAAAAGACACAGGTTTGCACCCACACTCTTAAAAAAAAAAAGGAGTCCAAAGGGAGTCGCTGCTTCCATGACTCTCTTCGCTGCCTTCATGACTCCCTTTGACACTTCACGACTCTCATAGAGAGTCAATAATTCGTGCGACTCTGTTTTGATACTTCCCCTTTTGAATGGGAGTCAGGTGCATTTTGCGCATAGTATTTGTTTTCTAATTTATTTTCCAGGTATTTAATGGCTAATAAATTTTGTGCATAGGTCTTTCCACAATGTAGCCATCAAAACTTACCCAAGTAACGCTACCCAATTTTTATTTTTATTTCAAAACATTATCGCTTACTTTTAGCGATTAGTTAACGATTATAAATACTAAGAGTAAAGCACGAAAAGACTAGTAAATATTATAGCATTGCATAGAAACCATATGTCACAAAATAAAAAGCCACAAGAAATTAGATCAGTAATACCTTTGCAAGACAAGACACTTTCAGCGGGTGGTTTTGGTATGGCCGGGCTATGGATCAGTCGTCTGCCATCGTCTCCACGCATCCATTTCTCACGTCGTCGTCGTGAATTGCTCCACACTTGCGTGCTATGAAGTAAGTACCCTTTTCTTCTGATGGCTACTTATCGGACACAACTAATAACGAAAGAATTAAGATTTTGATGGCACAGGGGGTGAGCGAAAAAGCCGCCCCGACGAAGTAAAGTGAACGCAGGTCGACGTACGCAGAACGCCTCGCAAGATCAATGCGTGCATTTGTTTGTAAGCTGGAGTACAGTCACTAAGACTAGTACTCAAATTTTATAAAACCATTTCGTCGCCGTTCGCTATTTTCAATGAGGCTACCCAGGCAGCAGAAGATATTGTGCCAACATTGGTCTCAGCATGGTTAAGGTGGCCCCATATGGGTCCAGCTTGATGAGTCTAGAGCCAGCATTTCATCATGCTGGGTACATGACGGCAACAATGGCCGTTTCTGCCAGCGTCCAACTAATATTGTGGAATCCCGGCTTCATGACGGCAACATTGGCCGTTCCTGCCAGCTTTCAAAAGATATTGCTGCATCCCGGCTACGTGACGGCTACATAACGGCAACATTGACCGTTTCTGCCAGCTTCTAAAATATATTGCTGCATCCCGGCTACACGATGGCTACAGGACGGAAACATTTGCCGTTTCTGCCAGCTTCCAAAAGATATTGCTCTATTCCGGCTACATGACGGCTACATGACGGCAACATAGGCCGTTTCTGCCAGGGCAAAAACAATATATATTGCGGCATCCTGGCTACAGGACGGCAACATTTGCCGTTTCTGACAGCTTCCAAGAAACATTGCTGCATTCCGGCTATATGACGGCTACATGACGCAAATTAGAAGAATGTGCAGAAGAGGCAGCCCGAAGATATCGGGCAGCGTTTTGTAGAAAATATAGTCTTTGAAATATTTGCTAGAACAAATTTGGTTTTGTAAATTTTTTAGAGATTAAAGTTCATCTTACAGTAGGTCAGCGAGCTACGTGTAAATTAAGTTCTATAACCTTTTTTTTTCGCGCGCTAGAGCTTTATTTTGTGTGACTTTTTTTAAGTGCCGGCCGGTTTCGGAAATATTTCTGCGATCGGAGGTGATATATGTTTCGTGTTCGTTTCATTATACGAGGAAGTGCGTCTGGGTTTCAGATCATTCTAAAACTGTACACCGCGGTAAAAAAAAAAAAAAAGAAATTGGCGTCAGTGGACTGATTAAAGAAGCTAGGAATTTGAAGACTGCAAGTCGGGAAAGCCCGCCTCGAATTTCTTTCCACGCGGAGTGCGTTGCGACGACGCGTTATTCGACGGCGAGGCGTCACGAAAAAGCTTTACGGCAACACGTTACGCGACGCCGACGTGTCAAGAAAAAGCGTAACGCTAACACGGTACGCGACGCCGACGCGTCACGAAAAAGCGTTACGCGACACCGACGCATCACATAAAAGCGTAACGCAAACACGTTACGCGTCGAGGACGCGTCATGAAAAAGCGTTATGCGACGCCGACGCGTAACGAAAAAGTGTTACGCGACGCCGAGGCGTAACGAAAAAGTGTTACGACAACACATTACGCGACATTGACGCGTCACAAAAAAGCGTTACGCGACGCCAACGCGTCACGAAAAAGCGTAACGCCAACACGTTACTCGTCGACGACGCGTCACGAAAAAGCGTTACGCGACGCCGACGCGTCACGAAAAGCGTTACACTAGCACGTTACGCGACGCCGACGCGTCACGAAAAAGCGTTACGCCAACACGTTACGCGACGCCGACGCGTCACGAAAAAGCGTTATGCCAACACGTTACGAGTTACGGCTACCGTTACAGTCGCCGTCGGAGTAACGCGTTTTCGTGACGCGTCTACATTGGCGTAACGCTTTTTGGTGATGAGTCGGCATCGCTTAACGCTTTTTCGTGACGCGTCGGCGTCGCGTAACGTGTTGGCGTAACGCTTTTTCGTGACGCGTCCGCGTCGCGTAACGCTTTTTCGTGACTCGTCGGAGTCGCGTCACGTAACGCTTTTTCGTGACGCGTCGGCGTCGCGTAACGCTTTTTCGTGACGCGTTGGCGTCGCGTAACGTGTTGGCGTAACGCTTTTTCGTGACGCCTCGGCGTCGCGTAACGTGTTGGCGTAACGCTTTTTCGTGACACGTCGCCGTCGGCGTAACCGCGCAGTGCATTATGAGAAACGTGCCATAAGGCTCCGCGGTGATGCACGCGTTGCAATATGGGACGTTTCCCATAATGCACCAAGCGGCAGGGAGGAGGGAGGAGGGGGAGGAGGATGGAGGAGGAACGAGGAGGCAGGAGGAGGAGGGAGGGGGCGGAAGAAGGAGGAAGAGAAGAGGAGGAGAAGGGGGAGAAGTAGATGAGCAAAGAGAGGCATACTGTCCCCTCCGTCCCCTCCCTGCGCCTCCTCAGGAGCTGCGCTCTAATTCGGCATTACAGAGATTAGTAAACGTTTTCCAGTTTTTTATTTCATGAAGTACTTTGATTAACCTAATCTACTCACTATAACCACTGTACCTTACCTCCTGACACCTTTCAATTCCTCTTCTTTTTGTTATTTTTCGTTACCTACACTATAGAATTACCTTAATTAAGCTAATTACTCTTTATAATCATATAAAAATGGCAGAATACGGAAACAGTCGGCTAGAGTAAAAAGTGAGATACCGTTCTACGTAAGTACCTCCAAGTTCTGACGACATTAATTGTATAATTGGTCTAATCTAATATCTTGTATAATCAACGAACATTTTTTTTAATTTGTCTTCTTTGGTGCCAGTAACAGAAGAGTTGAAAGTGTGAGTCGTCAGTGTTTATCAAAAATGCCCTGAAACTGTTGGTGTTGTAATGTACTGTCACAAGATGGCGCAACAAAACCCTCCACATTGCCGTTTCTTTTGTGTTTATTTCCCTATTCCGCTCATATAGATTACAAAATGGCAGCTTTGGAGACGGTATGTCGTGCTCTTGGTTTCTCGCCAATCTAATGTAATCCTCCTTTATTAAACTGGTCGCACTGCGTAGACATGAAAAAAAGACAGGTTAAGAACCCAGGACGGCGAATCGACCACGATTTTCCGAAGAGACGAGAGGCATTGCTGTGGACGGGTAATGCTAAGTGCGACCCGGTTGAAGAGAATGTCAAGCACGTTTTCGGTGCTTTGTGCCGCAGAAGCGTGAATAACACTGAGTGGTGAAATCGTCGGGAAGAAGTGACTGAAGAACGGAGTGGGCAAGTGATATTATGGAGTGTCTGGTGTATTCGTGTGTATTTTTCACGCAAGACATCGTGCGGGCGGAACTTTGCACATGGATCACACGGGAAGTAAGCGATTTTTCAATTTTCTTTTCATAACTTTCATGCACTGGCAAGAACTCCGAAGAGTAGGGGTGTGCGAATATTCGAAATTTCGAACTACGAATCGAATATTTTCCTTATTCGAAACGCATTCGATTAGAAAATTGCATATTCGGTAGTTTGCGAATATTCGGCCCAAGCCGAATATTCGAGAAAAACGGCGAATATTCGCACAAACTACGAACATTCGAGCAAGTAACGAATAATCTGCCTGCCACGCATTTCCCTATGAATATGTTTCATTGAGAAAGGCGCATGATCCGTGCGTTATTGGTCTGCTCCGTTTCTATCTGTCCCATGGTAGCAAGACAGGATCAGTTTCGGTTTCTTTCTCACTAAACCCTTTGTTGTGTGGCGCTTATATAGAAATGTGATGCAATTGCACAATCTATAGCTTGACGCAATAAAATAAACCTCGAGAGTGAAATACAGATATAAAATATATCTCAAGAGTGTTATGTGACACAGATGTTTGAAAATTAAAAAAAAAAGAAATAGCTAGGGGCGAGGAGAACATCGCATCGCCATCGAAAACAACTCCTGCCACCAGTTCCTGCCACTCCCGTTCTTTCAAAATTAGAGATATAGCGAACCTGCCAAGTTTTGAGTTCGACAAAGTTCCACTTTTTCGACCTTTCAACGTGATGTTTGAAAAAGGTTCAACTGAATTTCTACTTTTGTGCGCATGCGTTAATATTAAAAAAATGACTCAACTGGAAAATGAAAAGTGCAATATTTGTTCGGTTTATTGGCATCACAGGTTCACATTAATAACTAATAAAGCGTTAAAAGCGCATATTTTTGGTTTGATAAGGAGTAAACATTAGTTACAATTATATAAAAAATAAAATAAATTACTTCCTATAATATTTGTTTTCCAAAATTTGAAATATTCGTGTAGGATCCGGGCAACACTGTCCATAAGTCAAACTTCTTTGAACTTGGGGGAAATTTCGCAGGTTTCCCGATTTAAGGGTCTTTCTACTGGCGGAAATGTCACGGCGCGTAGGAGGCGCTTACTTTCTAAACAGTGTAACAGTTAATTTTCCTACACGATAATTGTTATGAGTGCATTTCTAGAAGCATCTGTAGCCTGCTGCAGCCCAGTGAAATGTAGTTGCATTGATTTATTTTGAAAAGACAATAAAACCTGCTGTTACCTCTTGTTTTGTCATTTTTCATTACAAGACCCATATTCGATATTTGATTCCATATTCGAAGCCCGTTTTTTGTCTTATTCGTATTCGATTCGTATTCGAAAATTTCAATATTCGCACACCCCTACCGAAAATAAAGCTATACACACTACGACGTGCACCTCGACCGGAAAAGGGCTATACGCACGACGCGAAACTCGTGTAAAACGAATGGTTACAACTGTTACAAGTTTCCGAAGCGGAGGTGTGGCTTAGTGGCAAGATGCTTCATATGTAGCGGAACCACGTTCGATCCCCTGTGAGCGCTTTGTTTTTTTTTTTTGCATTTTTTGAGGGGGCATTTAACTATTAATATTATTTTTTTTTCCGATGAACACCGAAAAAAAAAAAAAAACGAATGCTGTCGACAAAATTTCGATGACCGGAGATGCAATCGGGGAGAGCGGGGCTTGGGTTGCCGGCTGGACGCCGCGAAGAAGCGTGTACGGGGGGATGGGGCCAAGGGGATGAATAAATATATAATCAGCAGCCGCACACTGTCGTCGCGAAGCGGCGTGAACGCAGGCGGGAGAAGGGGTGGGTGGGTGGGTGGTTTAACGCGCTCATCGCGCTCGCCAGTGATACAAACGTGCCGTACGGAAAGGGTGACCAAAGTGGCACGAGCTCTTCGCGTCGTGCGTATAGCAGTTTCCGGTCGAGGTGCACGACGTAGTGCGTATAACTTTACACGATTTGGAATGTGCAGGGGAAAGTTAAGCTGCTGTTCTGTCCTTTATCTGCGTCAATGTGCGTCTGTTGAAAGTGTACCTTCGTTACTAGGGCCTGTATCTTTAGGCTCAAGAAAACATTCACAATAGCTATGCATTGAGGCTGAAGAAGCCCCAAAATGGGCAGCAAACATATCAAATAGTGCCGGAAACGATGGGCTCTTGTTGTTGTTGTTGTTGTTTTTTTTCTTTTAATCTGTCCACGTTGTTTTACGGTAAACTTATGTCTTCCTATTTAGGTTTTTATAGAAGTTTTTATAGGCGCATGACTTGCCTTCTTGAGTGATCTCTTTTTGCTTTCTCAAGTGGTCTTTTTTCTCGAGTGGTCTCTCAAACTTTTGTTGTGCCTCTTCGACAAAAACAGATCTGTGTGACTAAAGCTGCAATTTTTCTGCTGCGCAGGAATCCTCCGAGAAAAAAAACCTGAGGAACGACCCCCATGTTTTTATTGAAGACAAACGGGATTACGTTCTGCCTCAAAGGTGAGCTGCGGCTTTTCTATTTGGGTTGTTTTGTTCTTTTGGGACACTTTGTGCTTTCTCGAGTGGTCTCTGAAACTTTTGTTGTCTCTTCCACAAAAACAGATCTGTGTGACTGAAGCCGCATTTCTTCTGGTGCGCAGCTATCCTCCGAAAAAAAAAAACCTGATGAACGACCCCCATGTTTTTATTGAAGCCAAACGGGATTATGTTCTGCTTCAAAGGTGAGCTGCGGCTTTTCTATTTGGGTTGTTTGTTTTTTTGGACGCTTTGTGCTTTCTCGAGTGGTCTCTGAAACTTTTGTTGTGTCTCTTCAACAAAAACAGATCTGTGTGACTGAAGCCGCATTTCTTCTGGTGCGCAGCTATCCTCCGAAAAAAAAAACAACCTGATGAACGACCACCATGTTTTTATTGAAGCCAAACGGGATTATGTTCTGCTTCAAAGGTGAGCTGCGGCTTTTCTTTTGGGTTGTTCTGTTTTTTAGGACGCTTTGTGCTTTCTCGAGTGGTCTCTGAAACTTTTGTTGTGTCTCTTCCACAAAAACAAACCTGTGTGATTAAAGCCGCATTTCTTCTGGTGCGCAGTTATTCTCCGGAAAAAAATAAACAACCTCATGAACGACCACCATGGTTTTATTGAAGCCAGACAGGATTACGTTCTGCTTCAAAGGTGAGCTGCGGCTTTTCTATTTGGGTTGTTTTGTTCCTTTGGGACACTTCGTGCTTTCTCGAGTTGCCTCGCGAACTTTTGTTGTCTCTTCTACAAAAACAAACCTGTGTGATTAAAGCCGCATTTCTTCTGGTGCGCAGTTATTCTCCGAAAAAAAAAACAACCTCATGAACGACCACCATGGTTTTATTGAAGCCAGACAGGATTATGTTCTGCTTCAAAAGTGAGCTGCGGCTTTTCTATTTGGGTTGTTTTGTTCTTTTGGGACACTTCGTGCTTTCTCGAGTTGCCTCGCGAACTTTTCTGGTGTCTCTTCTACAAAAACAGATCTCTGTGACTAAAGCCGCATTTCTTCTGGTGCGCAGGGTATTCTCCGGAAAAAAATAAACAACCTGCATGAACGACCACCATGGTTTTATTGAAGCCAGACAGGGGATCATGTTCTGCTTCAAAGGTGAGCTGCGGCTTTTCTTTTTGGGTTATTTTGTTCTTTTGGGACACTTTGTGCTTTCTCGAGTGGTCTCTGAAACTTTTGTTGTGTCTCTTCCACAAAAACAGATCTGTGTGACAGAAGCCGCATTTCTTCTGGTGCGCAGCTATCCTCCGTAAAAAAAAACCTGATGAACGACCCCATGTTTTTATTGAAGCCAAACGGGATCATGTTCTGCTTCAAAGGTGAGCTGCGGCCTTTCTTTTTGGGTTATTTTGTTCTTTTGGGACACTTTGTGCTTTCTCGAGTGGTCTCTGAAACTTTTGTTGTGCCTCTTCCACAAAAACAGATCTGTGTGACAGAAGCCGCATTTCTTCTGGTGCGCAGCTATCCTCCGTAAAAAAAACAACCTGATGAACGACCCCCATGTTTTTATTGAAGCCAAACGGGATCATGTTCTGCTTCAAAGGTGAGCTGCGGCTTTCTTTTGGGTTATTTGTTCTTTTAGGACGCTTTGTGCTTTCTCGAGTGGTCTCTGAAACTTTTGTTGTGTCTCTTCCACAAAAACAGATCTGTGTGACTGAAGCCGCATTTCTTCTGGTGCGCAGCTATCCTCCGTAAAAAAACAACCTGATGAACGACCCCCATGTTTTTATTGAAGCCAAACGGGATCATGTTCTGCTTCAAAGGTGAGCTGCGGCTTTTCTTTTTGGGTTATTTTGTTCTTTTAGGACGCTTTGTGCTTTCTCGAGTGGTCTCTGAAACTTTTGTTGTGTCTCTTCCACAAAAACAGATCTGTGTGACTGAAGCCGCATTTCTTCTGGTGCGCAGCTATCCTCCGGAAAAAAAAAAACCTGATGAACGACCCCCATGTTTTTATTGAAGCCAAACGGGATCATGTTCTGCTTCAAAGGTGAGCTGCGGCTTTTCTATTTGGGTTGTTCTGTTTTTTTAGGACGCTTTGTGCTTTCTCGAGTGGTCTCTGAAACTTTTGTTGTGTCCTCTACAAACACATATCTGTGTGACTAAAGCCGCATTTCTTCTGGTGCGCAGGTATCCTCCGAAAAACACGCTGCTGATGAACGACCACTATGTGTTTGTTCAACCCAGGCAGGCTTATGTTCTGCTTGAGAGGCGAGCTGCGGCCTTCTATTTGGGATCTGTTTTGTTCT
Source organism: Ixodes persulcatus (assembly GCA_013358835.2). Taxonomy (NCBI): domain Eukaryota; kingdom Metazoa; phylum Arthropoda; class Arachnida; order Ixodida; family Ixodidae; genus Ixodes; species Ixodes persulcatus. The sequence goes on from JABSTQ010010125.1 coordinate 113,039, forward strand.
TTTGGGACTCTTCGCGCTTTCTCGAGTGATCTCTCGAACTTTTGTTGTCTCCTCTACAAAAGCATATCTGTGTGACTAAAGCCGCTTTTCTTCTTGGTCGCAGGTGTCCTCCGAAAAGAAACCCTGGTAATGAACGACCCCCATGTTTTTATTGAAGCCAGACAGGCTTATGTTCTGCTCTAAAGGTGAGCTGTGGCGTTTCTTTTTGGGTTGTTTTGTTCTTTTGGGACACTTTGTGCTTCTTGAGTATTCGCGCAGATTTTTGTTTTGTCTCTTCTACAAAAACATATCTGAAGTTTTATACTTTGTACCCATGTTACGGATAAAAAAAAGGACGCGGGATGGCCAAAAAAAACACGTTTTTCGTGTAGGGCTCGTCAAATTATGAGGCGCTTGGGAAATGCAGCCTTCTGCGTTAAGTCCTTATTTCGAACTCTGTTTGTTCCCATTCCGCACATTGGAAAGCATGCAAGAAGGGCCTCGGAACGTACCTGGAATCGCTGCGCTACAACGTTCTTCCGCAAGATAAAGTCCGTCTTCGTTCCTCCCCGTCACCATGGCAACGAACGCCGAATGAATGCAAGCACGCACGGTACCGCCGCGTGAAGCCAGCAACAGCTGACGCCATTTTACAAACGCCGTCTGCTATACTTCGTTTCACCTTATGTTGTACCACAGTGAAGGCTGGAAGCGCGAGCTCATAGTGTTGGCAGCTGCTCTTAAGTCACGAGAGCTTGTGCCGCCGAGGTGTGCCCCAGAGCAAGGATCTCGCGCTTCTAGCCTTTCCTGCGGTACATCATAAGGTGAAACGGAGTAGAGCCAAAGCCGAACGCGGTATGTCAGATCAACCGCCTCGGCCTGGTGCTCGATCGCCGTCGGCGATCGAGCAGCGGCGGAGGTGGTTGATCTGACATTTTGCTTCCGGACGTTTTTCTGCCGGAAGCCGCTACCAAAGCCCTTATTCAAGTCCAAGATGGTCAGGCATCGATTCCCCCTGAAAGGAAGCATCCGTGGTACACACTCAAAAATAAATTCATATTTGATGTCGTAGTCGTTCGCATTCTTACGTATTTCAGTAATGGCCATTACGATCAAAAATAATTGAAAGATAACGGCCACAAAACGATTCGAAAGACGGTTTTAAAACGGTTCAAAAGCCGGTCGTAAAGCGGTTCGAAAGATGGCCGGATAACAGTTAACGATATCGGTCACAAAACTTGACCCAATATCGGTTCAAGATATTGGACCGATGTGGAGCCGGAGTGCAAATCGTTATGGGACCATTGTTTCTTAAAACTTCGACCGTTATTTGTCCGTTATTTGTCCAATATCTTTGTGCTGCCTGGGAATGCACGCGCAGTGTAAAAAATTGTCGTCAATTTTATGTGTCTTTCCCTTGTCAAAAAAGACGGGCACGCTCATCATATCAAAATACGAGGATGCCCTCATTATTTATTTAGGCGCGAGAGTCGAGCCTTCCAGAAAAGCCGAAGTCCTAGGATTGCAAGCATGCGCAGATGGCGAGGAGTTTAACGCCCCAACGCGCAGCGCGCAGCCGCGCAGCTCTCTCTGGACCTTCCTCTCTCGCAGAATGGCGGTGTTGGTGCGTTGTTGCGGTTGTTGCAACACCTCGTTGTGTCCGCCTGCTCTCTCCCATCTCTGTTGTTTTGCTCCGTGTCGTGCGCCGTATCGCGCAGCCGCAAACAGAGGTTGTCACAACTATCGCTCTCGGGCGTTCGTAAAACTCGCCTTGGTGGCTGTTGACACCGTGGTCTGTTTAGTGTTCTGTGATGCATCAGGGCCTCATCAGCTCTCATCGACGACTAAATCGCCCACTTCAAGGTATGCAATGTGACTTTATCCTTACAATGTCTTGCTTACGTATTGAAATCAAATATTTCTTTATGATCGCAATTCGAGTGCTATCGGTCGAAGACGGAAAGCCCATGCACGTGTGGTAGCGCTAGAGCGTGTTCGAATTCCGCGGTCTGAGAACACGGGCGTCCACCGACACATCGTGCTTTTGGTGTTTCTTTTTCAGCACGTTATGTTTCCGTTATAATATGCACGTGTTTATTTATCCGTGCTGCAGCGGCGGCGCCTTTACTCAGAGCCCTGCGCCTTATCTCTTAGGAGAACTCGTGAGTGCGAGCTTTAATCGAACCTTAGTTTCTGTGTTTGTTTTGCAACAACATTCATGCAGCCCGACAACATAAGCGAGTGGCTAACATCTTTGTGACGATGCAATGTCATTAGAGGACGGTTTAGCGGCTTCGAACACGGAAGTTTCCAGTGCACTGGATTCACGAGTATCCAAGAGGTTCACAAAGATATTGGCCGCCCTCGTAATTTGACGGGAAATTTCTTAAGCAGTTGGGAGAGTTAATTTATCAAAACATCAACTCTGCAGCACGCTGCCGGCTCTGACTTTATATTTAACAGTGTGCTTATTTTTTTATATAGTATTTTCCGGGCTATAGCTTGCGGTCTATACATGTTTAAAATTTGAAATTTTAGACTGTGCGGACTACCTACGCGTGCAGAATATACATGAAATTTGTTTTTCAAGATCGTTCATTATGTGGAGATGTGACGGATTTTGTTTGTGAAAGACTATGTTAACGATGATTTGTGTATAATACGCGTGTCTTTGTGAGCTAAGAAGCAGACCTTTGTTAAGGTGTGCCGTCTATAAGATAATTTTCGTGTCGACTAAGCACCAGGTGCCGACTATGCACGCACGCGGACTAGGCAGCGGGTGCGGACTATAGCCCGGAAAATACGGTACATATATTTTAGGTTTTTGCATGTCCTATATTTCGTTCACGGGTAAGCTTACAGTGCAGTGCAAGCTACTTGTTCGCCAACTATAATCAAAACCTCTTATCGCTTGACCTCGCTCTCGTCCGCATGAGTATGCCGAGAGGCGGTGATCACGTTGTGCAGAATTGACAGTTGACTAGTCAAACGAACATGCAGCTTCCACCGCACTGTCAGTTTAGGGGTGAACATTTCGCGAAATCGTAATAATTAGCTCAGCATACCCAACGGCTGATCGGCTTCGCAGAAGTTTATATTTTATTTACTTTTCTGCGCTTTCTTGTTTCATTTCTCATATGATGAGTACTGTTCAGTTCATTTGCATACCTGAGTTTTTAGACAGCTGAAATGACATCGAAAACGTTTTGTGATATAGCTTTTTTTTGTAATCTTGAACAGATTGTAAAGGAAAATTAAGGCGATAGATATGTGGATGCCATCCTCACTGTATAATTGTAGGGCTCGGCGGACATTAGACAGGCATATAAACGTCAAAATATGTTGACAAATTAACCAAAAATTGTAAAGTCACTGTTTAATTACATAACATTTTAGTTTTCTTTTTTTATTTCACTGTAGATTATACTTGTGCAGCTTCAGACACCCCGGCCGTGACACTTCCCTTTGGACTTGGTTTAATGAATTTGTGTTTTGTATAGTTACGTTTGTTTATCATTAGTGCATGATTTTTTTCTTAACGAGGTTATAATTGCTTCCTCTTTTCTACAGTGGCTATTTTCAAAACCAACGTTGCATTTGCATATGTTTGTGTGTATGTGCATGTGTGTGTCTGCAAATAACTGTGTCACATGACACCTGTGACATCCTAAGGACGTCTGCTTATAGTTGTTTCACTTTCCATTCGGGTTTGAAATTATAGCTATGTTGTACTGTTAATTTTAGGGTGGCATATCCCACAAGCCTCATGTTGGCATTGATGTGTCCATCATGCTTACTGGTGTGCACTAGATACAATAAATGTATTATATTATTATTATGAATATTAGTAATATTACTCAGAGGTTTAGTGGGCACCTTCGCAATTACAATTTTAAAGATAGTAATCTAACCCCAAAACTCTCTAACCGGCGATTTCCAAAAAACATGGATTACCTCAAAACTTGCTGCTTTTTCACAAAATTGTTTCATTTAGGTTAGACTTTAACAATGCCTCCGTTTAAAATTGCAATTGTAATCCAATACTTAAGAAGTCAATTAACATATTTTGGTTAGTAAACATAATTTTATATTTATTCACTTATCTAACGCTCGCCGAGTCACACAGTTATACAGTGAAGATGGCATCCACATAATATTGGCTACCATAGTAATGAGCAATACCTTGCTCCACTAACACCCTCATCCCCTTTTCCTACTCTACTTCGATGAAGATATTGCTGTGGGATTGCTGGCTACTGCAGTGTGTGACCCAGTTGTTATATTTTTGTTATAGGTACTTTTGCCAGATAAACCAAAAAGAGGTACCAGGTGTGCACCATGCCATACCGCAAAGAGCTGCATTTATCCGAAATGAACCCGTAGGTACTATCCAAAGATTGCCAGCCGCTCTCTTCAAGTCGCATGGGGAGTTCTATCAGTCCAGCAAGCGTTTCTAGTTGTCCTTGGGATATTTCATGCTGGAGGCTTATGTAACATTCCTCTTGTCTTTGTTACTTTGTGGTATAAGGCTGTATTAAATTTATTACAGGTTCCAGTTGCACCAAGCAGGTTCACTCACCCTCAGGTTGCAAACCGCCCTCTTCAAGTCGCATGGTATGCTTTATGAGGTGAGCAAGCATTTCTAGCAATCCTTGGGACATGTCTTGCCGTAGGCTTATGTATTACTGGCCTTGTCTTTGTTATTTTCTGGTATATGGCAAGCTGCATTAACTTTCTCGCAGTTGTCAGCTACACCAAGCGGGTCGACCCACCGTCAGATCGCAAGCCGCTGTCTTCAAGCCGCACAGTGTGTTCTATGAGGTGAGCAATCATTTCTGGCGGTCTTTGGTGCATGCCATGCTAGGGGTTTATGTAATACTGTCCTTGTCTTTGTTACTTTCTGGTATATGGCACGCTGCATTAACTTTCTTGCAGGTCCCAGCTGCACCAAGCGGGTAGACCCACCGTCAAAGACCGCAAGCCGCTCTCTTCAAGCCGCACAGGGTTTTCTATGAGGTGAGCAATCATTTCTGGCGGTCCTTGGTACGTACCATGCCACTGGCTTTATGTAAAACTGGCCTCCTCCAGTTTGATCCAGTTTTACATAAGGAAAAAGTGGACCTCTAGTGGGATGGCGCACGGCTGCTTGCACATGAACCCAGTATCTATATATACAAATCTGTCTATTTTGATACGAGTGAAATTTAAAAAAAAAACGGCGCGAGTGTTACTTAATGATTTCTTCACTGTGTGTTTGTGGGGCCTAAAGGACATTAGATGAGGGGATAACGGTCGCAGTATGTTAAACAAAACTAATGAACAAACATTTTTTTTAATAAAGTTTTCAATTAATTGCTTTATGGGATATGTTTAAATTCTAGTTTCAAAGGCAGTGAATATTAAAGACTAACACAATTTGTGTACACCAACAAGGTTCAAGATATCGAATGCTAAAAAGTTGCCTTTCTGTCGCCCGATTCGAACATTGCGCACTTGGGGAGGACCTCAGGAGGCTTTGCGGACGTGGTTGCTTTGGACGCGCCTTCACTAACTTGGAAGTACGACGCTGATGCTTCTACCAAGGACACACTGTCGAGATAGTGACGATGTGCCCAGTACGACTATATCACTCTTCTACCCACCATTAACGGCACGAACTCTCGAGCTCAAACTGAGCGCGGTTTTTGCATCCGGTCAAAGTCGCTTGGCATTTCGTAAATTGTTTAAGTCGGGATAGCCTTTAATGTTGACTGGCTTTTAACACTGATGTTGCAGCATGGCCCGTAAAGCCGTTACTTACAAAGCTAACAATTTTTCGTCAATTAGTCAACATACCCTGACGGTTATCCCCTTTACTATAGTCCGCAGTCCCTACGAACACGAAATGAAGAAGATATCCTCATAACTCTCGCCGCCTTTTTTGAAAATTCTGTTAGCTTTCAAATATAATAATATGTATACATGTAAAAAGACGTGTAGACTGTAATCATGCACATAATTGTGTTACAAAGCTTTGTTTTTCACCCAATTAAGTAGTGCTATTTCTTATCGCAAACTTCCAAAACTAAGCAAATCATCCAGTTTGGTATTCAATTGTATCCTATTTCGGCAATAAATCAACAGACCACTACTTGATTCGCCTTGGGCTTCATACTGGGAACAATAAATGTGCAAATCATGAATTTTGGGCTTAAAGTGGATAAAGACTTTAGCTCATTATCTTTTCAATTTAATATCACAGTGTCAGCGCCTCTCTCCAAGCCTGTTACTTAGTGCCGTCACGTTAGCCTCAGCCATCTTGACAGTGTTGGTATCACTTGTTTAGCTGTAAGCTGATTTGGTTACTGTAGTACATATGTTTTCAAAATACAGTAATATGTTAGTAAAGGAGCATGATCGTGCACGAATAGTAACTTTAGCTGTGGTACAGCAAAATACCTGATATCACTGGCAAATAGTCATTCACTGAAAAAAAAAACTGAACAGTTCATGCGTTCTTGTCTTTCAATACACTGTTCATCACGTTGTCGGCAGGCCTCTTCAAGATGTATAATTCGTACGTTACTTCCGTATTGGTGGATTTTTCTGGAAACAACTGCCAGAGGGTACAGGCATAGACACTGGTAATTATATGCGTGCATCGGTACAACGTTTTTTGTTATTTTATTTTAAATCTTGCAATTTAGTTTTGAAAGAACTTCTTGGTTCCCATGGCGAAGTTGCAAACATTATAATGATGCGTTCAAAACCAGTCCAAGGTCACAACTAATGCCAATTCATCTAAAAAAATAATGTGACCAGAAACAATGTCATTTATTACGTTGTCAAGCTAGGCCTCGCAAATGTTAGCCGAATCAGGTCCACTTATACCCGGCCATGTAGGAGGGTGTCTTTAGCACCCATGCTCGTTGTTTAATTAGACCTTGAACATTATTCATTGCTACGAAGGACTTGCATTCCGAATAAGTTTTCTAGTTAACGGTGGTGTTCCTGTTAACAAACCATTGTATTAGGTGGTAGCAAATAGGAGCGAAGAAGTGAACTTTTGGTCTTTAATGGCAAGTAGGTTCATATGGAATAATTTTTGTTTCGGTGGAGGCTCAAGTATGCACGACACTGACGAGATACTCTTTTCAGTCGACGGAGACAAGGGTACCAGAAGATGCAGCAAAGGAAAGTGAACGGGACCTCTTCGTTTTAACGCCTTGCCGCCTTCGTGGCTGTGCCCCGAACCGTGCAGTGTTTGCCGACGTAAACAGTTAGGCCATTTGAAAGTTTTGCGCATAAAAAAGCATGACTGACTTGCATGCCTTTCTGTAAACAATCCAATGCAGCACTGAAGCTTGCGAGTTGCAGATGATGTCATAGGTGGGATAGATAACCTCTACATTCTCAGAGTTCTTTGGACTAAGGGGCTGCCCAGGGATTACACAGCTGCATGGCGCCCCGCTACAGAGCGCCAGCATATGTCGTACCATAGCCTCCTTTATACTGACAAAGCCTGGCAGATTGCCCCAAGAAGTGACCGCCGAAAAGGAAAAGGTGAGTGGCATAAAACGGAGAAGAGTCTCGCCAAAGCGGACTGCGAGACACAAAAGAAGTATGTTTCAGGTCCTCGCCACTGCAAAAGCTGCGCACGGACGTCCAGGTTCCATGAGGAATGGCTCTTAAATGCCCTGTGCTACCATATCCTTACGCTCCAAATCTGTGACCAGGCACTCTGTGACTCTGTCGCCAAACTGGCAGGGTTTGTGAGTATAGAGGTGCTATGGTCGTACTCAAATCCACTTCTTTTTTTAGGGGTGTGCGAATACCGAATAGTGGTTATCGAATCGAATACCGAATTGAATTAAGAAAAAAAAATACGAATATCGAATCGAATATCGAATAGTTATTTAATTTGTAGGAATTTTCAAAGTTTGCTGTGAATGAGGTTATTATATTTGCAGAGTACGCGTCTGGTGCAGAATATGCATCTCGTACGGAACAAAAGCTCAAATGTATAGAAGTTATAATGAAGAAAAAAAAAAGAAAAGCAGCCGCTGATTGACGTTTTGCACTGAAGATTCAATTTTATAGCGCAACCATAATCTATCTACCCTAAGCGTCACAAAAAAACCCAAATTTACAGCCACGCGTGCCTTTTTTTCTCGTTAAAAGAACGACCTTACACCGGAACATGTCCTCTTTTTTATATTTATATATCTCAGAAGAAGGACATTTTACGATATTTGGTCTCAAAATCTGAGTAAACAGGCTTAAACAACATAATCTGTAAGAAAAAAACAAACATGTGGTTAGGTGGCGCAAGTCACCGCCAATCCTCCGTCCATCTATCCTGTTTTAGAGAGCCTAGATTTAAAACAGGGACCAAGCAAAACTGAAACCATGGAGACGGCTCCTGCGTAGATGGGTCGTAAGTGCGCATGTGTTGTGTAGTCGCGTGGAAAGAAGGCGAGGAAACTGAAGAGCAACGACGCCTGCCCGATCGGTGCTTTCGTCTTTTCGTCACCTTCTCGCAGTTCGTAATTCAAACGCGGCAACGCGGCTATCGAACGGTTGGAAACCCTCTAAAATCTAGGCACACTATTTTTCCGTTCCGATTCGTTCCGAATAAAAATTTGCGGCTTTCAGTTTCGAAAGATAGACGACAACATCTCGGCCGGTTTTATTGGCGTGGTTAACGTGGTTTTCTTTTAGTGATCTTGCAGTCGCCGATTTCTGTGAGTGTGGCAAGTGTTTTACATCGGCGCTTCAGTTTGAAACGAGAGGGTTTACTCGTGAAAAGAATTAGGCATAGAAAGGAATTCTTTCCTCCCAACAATTCCTCTCCGGAAGCCGGGCAAACAGGATGTTTCGGTTGTTATTCAAGGTTAGATCGCGTCATGATCATGAGTAAATATGAGTGCTTTAAAGTTTGTGGTGTTCGTTACTTTTCTTTTTCTCTAACCTTTGCGTTAGACTTTTGTGGAATGGTAGGACCAAGGTGATTCTCTCATGGTCTGTCGAACATCACGGCGCTAACAGCGGTAGAGAAAAACGCTCTTTTGTCAGCTCCGCGCCAACCGCGCGTCTTTGGACGAATCTATCGCATATTCGAGTACCCGAATACTAGGATTTCGATTCGGGAATCGAATTATTCGGGATCTTTCTTTCTGAATTCGTATATTCAAATATTCGAACACCCCTATTTTTTTTTTTTTTTTTTTGCAGGGGAAAAGCATTTTTTTTGCAGGCATTCTTAAAAAAAGAGGATTAGACTGTGATGACTAAATTGGTGCGGAAAACCACTAACAAGCTCTCTTTGCTGTCGTCGAGGCCTACGCTGTTCTTATCGATGCCGATCTTCGCAAAAGAAAGCAAGATAGGGGAAGGGACAAGAGCAGAGGAAAGCCGTGCCGTTTGCGTGGTCGATGTAACTACTCATGTTAAAGATAAATCACAGGTAACTAAAATAGTTTAAGATAAATCTGTTTAAAAGAGTGTCTTCGTTATGCCAATCTGTAAACATATCTTTTTTTAAAGCTGGAGACCAAGTGAGATAAGTATCATCCGCTGTCTTCTCAACTGGTTATTTCCATATTTTATTATAAGGTACTTGGCAATGACTTAAACCTAAGACCAGAATCGGGCTCGTATTCAAAGGCGTTTCTTTCCTGCCAAACTTCAGTAACATTTATTTAGGCAGAGATGATAAACAAATTACTCTTAGTTTTACGGTCCCGACATTTCTGCATGCAAAAGATGCCTATATCGGTAGAACACACGAAACGTTATAGGGTACTTTGTAACGCAGAGATGCATTATTTTTTTACTATGGAAAATTATGATTACTGCCTTGTAGTAGGCCTTGTACACGAAGCGTTCTCGCACGTGCACACAAATGTTAAAGCAAGCTTTTAGCCCTCTCTAAATTCTATCGTGGCTTGCTTTTGTTACAACTAAAAAGGGAGCACTATAAGACGGGGACGAGAAAGGAAGAAAAAAAGTGCTCGCTACCAACTAGATGATTCAGAAAAAAACGTCCTCCCCCCCTTCCTTGTCCTTGTCTTACTGTACTATTTTTTTCATTGCAGCCACGAAGCAGCTTGCCCACCAATTAATTTTATACTGCTTTCTTTGACTGTACTAGACACTCTCAGTAGATAAGCCCCAGTCTTGCCTAGCACCTAGCTTATGCAGGGTGCTGCAGAACAGGTACAACTAGACTTTGTACCCTCCAGTTTCCTCAGTAAGGACCGTACCCCTTGCGCTTCAGGTGCTCTCAGTGCACTTACTTATGTATTACTTACATTCCCTTTCAGCCTTAAATTGATAATTTTTTAAAAGAAAAAGTAGACAATAACAGCAGGAGCCTCCCCCGCCCCTCCACTTTTTATCTCTCTCCGTGGGAATATTTTAGGTCGCTCCTGATGGCTAAAATAATTTGAATGCAATGGTCTGCATTTTTGTGGTGTCCATCTGTAACCTGAAACATCATCAGGGTGTCTACCAGCCTGGATTTCTCAGGGAAATCGTCAACAATTTCACTTCATCAGGGAAAATGATCAGTGAAAGTGGAATGACGATGCCGAATAAAGCTTGATGGTTGCGCATGGGCACGACTACCGTAGAATACCGTGCATCCGCCCATTCCACATTAAGCGCCCATTACCAAATTTGTAAGATCTGAGAAGATACGCACTGTATATTTATATGTAAAATTGATGACTGGACAAGCGCCCATCCCCCATTCTCTCGCAATTATTTTTTTATATTTTAGTGGGCGTTTGCCGGGTATTTTACTGTATGCTGAATAACTATTCCGAAATATCATCCTTCGACTCAAAAGTGATCAGGAAGTTTTTATCAAAATAGTCAAGGGAAATTCTAGAAAAGTCAGGGAGTTTGAAATTAGTAATTTGGTAGACACACTGATGCACTGGTTCCACCATAGGAAACACTTCAGAATCAAGAGAGAATTGGAGAAAGCGAAATATAGAAAGGCAGCCAGGGGCGTCTGCCTCACTTGTCTTCCCTCTGCTCCATGGACTTTCATCTATGATACTGTGGGCACCTAACATGTCCTCGACAATTTTACTTTGCTCACCTACAACTTCGTCTGACTTCCAGAACTTATTTCTTATCATTGGCTTTTTTTTCCCAGGACCCGGAAAATACTTTCGGGAACCCGACGTTACCTTTTACTGGAAAGCACCCATTGACAGCTGGCAGAATGTGCGTTGTCTGCGAGGACCTTTGAATCGACGTCCTGGACCTCTCAGCAGGAATCTCTCTGGTATTAGCCATGTACTGAGCGTAGAAACGTCAGTATGTGAGGGGGAATTGACAAAGCACACATTTTGGGCTTGATCACCTCATGGGTAAAAAAATACAAAGATTTCGGTGAGATCTGTGAAAGTTGTGACAACACTCGGAGCACATTCTTAGAGCAGGCAAAAAAATTTCCAATAAAGGTTACTGTTTTAATGTTTTTCATATGTATCTGGTGAATATTCCAGCTATAATACAAAGGTTTGTGTGTTCCATTGTGTATCCAAACTTCTGTTAGATTTCTTTTTTTTTGTGCATCTGTTGATCTGAGGATCCAAACCATAAAAGAAAAACTGCAGAACGAAAAACAAAGCTTTGAAAAAAAGCAGCAAGCAGGCAAAACAAGCCTTTGGGAAACTTAATGCAATTTATATTAATTCTAATTTAATCGTGCAACACCAAGCAGGCAAAGCTAGCCTTCACAAAACTTGTCACTGTAATTTATTTTTCATTCTTTTCTAATAATTATACCAGTTTTGTGAACTGTTATTATTCCTTATGATGTTACTTGTTTAGTTATTGTGATAAAGCACCTGTGATAAGCCAAAGGAGGCTTTTGCACCAATGTGTATCACATTAGTTTCTTATAAAGTAATTCTTTTAAATACTTGTAGTTTGTTTTACAGTACATGCATGGTAGGACTCATGAAGTTGCAGGTGCACAAATGCCAGTGATATGAGCTGAGAAAAAACAGTTAGCTACCTTTATTGTTGAATTTGAAGATTCCTGCAATTTATTGCCACCCACCTGTCCACTCAAAACAGGTATGAAGCAACAGAACATGCTACTTCACACCAGCTCTTGGCAAAAGTCCAGACATGCGATAAATAAGATATACAACCTATTGTAAGTGATAAGCGCCATCAAACTAAAAGAAAGTTAAGCTGCCGATTAAAAAAAACCTTCACTTTTTTCTGTTGTGTGCAAATTCCGATGTACCAAAAGAATGCTATCCTGAAAGCTTCTGTTGTGTTTCATGATAAAATTTAGAGCAGCATTCAGTTCAGCATTGTTAAGACCATCATCATTTATTTTTCCATGTTTCATTAAAGGAAATTGCAAGATATTAGTTCTGCATTTCGACGTTTACACTTGCAGACAATTGATGTTACAGCTTCTTTTAGGTGTAATTGAAGCTTCCTTTTCAACTTTTATACTTTCACACAGTTGTTGTTACTACTCTTTTTTAGGGAAATTAAAACTGAACCTCGCAGGCGGCTAGAAGTCTCCTAACGATCACGATGCCTCCTTTTGTTTAACAAACTAACACTTGACTAGGGCAGCTATACTGCAGAGAAAGTGACAGTCAGCACTGACTAACTTTCGAAGAGTCGGTCATACACTTCCATGACTCTTTTGTGATAGGAGTCGGGGGACTCTGCATAAATGGAGGGTCCCCACAACTCTTGTTACAGTGTCACGGGGAGTACCAGGAAGGAGGCCTGTGACTCTTTTTCTCCGTTGGATAAGAGTCTTTAAAGAGTCGCAGTTGACTACGTCTCCTGGAGTCGTCTGTACACTACCATGACTCCAGTTTGTTAAGAGTCGCAGGACTCTCTTAAAATTAGAGTCAGGTGACTCTACTAACAAGATTCGAGAAAGGGTCAAATGTGTGGTGCGCAAATACGCCCCAGAGGGAGCCGTGCAGACATCTTTTTTTATAAGAGTGCATATATTTGAAGGGACGAACGCTACAAATAACACAGGCGCTATGCAATTTATAGTGCTGTGCCTTTCTTTCTCTGACTGTGGCAGAAAACACATCGGAATGGCGTCGCTCATTGTGACAAGGCTTTCGGTTGAAGAAAAAACAGACATGGTGATCGCATATTTAACTATGCAAAAGACTGCTTGTCATGCTGCGCAACTTTATGCCGCTCAGCACCCAGGTCTTTTCGTTCCTGCCCACACTTCCTGCATACGTGTTTTCAACAAGTTTGCATCAAGTGGCACGGTGGTGAGTGGGCGAAGATAGAAACAAATATTTTCTTAGCCGGAATTCGAAACTGTGGTTCTCGCGTACGTAACAGCTAAGCCTGAAGCAAGCGTGCGCCAAATTGCGAGGTCTTTTGGGACAACGATCTCTACAGTGTGGAAAGTGCTTGTGAAGCATCGCATGCATCCGTTTCACGTTAACCTGCACCAAGAGCTACACGGCGGTGACTTCCAATGAGAACTGAACTTTTGCAATTGGGCCCTGATTGAAATAGACCGGCATCCTAGAATCTTGAAAAAAAGATAATTGGATTGATGAGGCTCAATTCTGCAGAAATTCAACGGTGAACCTCCCCAACGCCCATTACTGGGCAAGCGTAAATCCTCGTTGGCTCCGTCAGCACAGACATCAAGTGAGATGGTTGTTTAACATATGATGTGGAATTTTTAATGATAAAATCACTGGCCCACATTTCTTTGACGGCACACTGAACGGACCACTATTCACGGATAGAATCCTTGAAAGAGTCGTGGAAGAGTTTATTGCCGGCCTGCCTCTCAGCGTGCTGAACGAGACGTGGTTTTAACAGGACGGCGCTCCAGCGCATTCTTCTTCGCGTGCTGTTCGATTTATACACCGAACTTTTCCAGAGCAGTGGATTGCACGCAGTGGTCCAGTTTCGTGGCCGGCATGATCACCAGATCTGCGCCTGTTAGATTTTCTTTCGTTGGGGTTTTTTGAAGAGTGAAGTCTACGCCACGGAACCCACCAGCGTGGAAAACCTGAAACAAAGAATCGTCACCGCCTGTGCCGCAGTTCAGCCTGAAATGCTCGAGCACGTGTTGTGTTCCATGCGGAGCCGACTGATGATGGGCGTTTATGTAGATGGACTACAATTCGAGCACTTGCTTTGAACGCAACATTTTCCAACTTCATAAAGTGGTCAGGTGGCGGCAAACGCTGCGTGGCTTATCACGTGCCCAAATCACTTTGGCTGCCAAGCTTTCTTTTCTTTTTAAGTACCACTATGCGCTAAAGCTTATTTTTGCTGGCTTTTCTCGGCGAACTAAACTAAATATTACTGAAATATTAAGCAGAGGAACGGACAGTGGAATAAACAGGGAGCTGGACCGACAGAGGCACGAAAGTACGAAAGATGTGTTGTTCTATCCGTCCCTCTGTTTATTTTTGCAGTATTATTTGGGGCTCTAAGTGAGGCACAAAAACTTGCTTCTCAACAGTGCCCTGTTTGATCTACACTTGAAAACGCGCCGATGCCGTGTTCACACTGTGCCGCGCACAGCACTTGACTACCGTAACGTGAGCCAGGACGCCGGAGCAAGGCTCCTTCCTCATTTATTAGGAGCCCATAAAACATAGAATAAAAAAAGAATATTTTGTTACTCGCTGCCATAGTTTAACTGCCAGAGGGGCCAACGAGCGATATTACACAAGCATGATTACATTGTTTTCTAAAAAAAAGGCTAGTTTAATGCATCAAAAAGCAAGAACTTAGAAATAGAGCAGCGGTGTCAAATAATAGGCAGCAGAAGTCTCCAGCATTGAAAAAATATTTTCCCAAATAAAACGCTGGAAGCTCGTCTAACGTTGCCGGCCGTTGGTAATGCATGCACTAGCATTTATCGTACCAACAAAAGCGTCGCGTCGCCCGCAGGTTAAAAGAGGGATACGACACAGCACAGTTGACGCCGACCGCAGACGCCTAAATTACACCTGCCCCGGTAAGCAAAACACTAAGGACGGAGCAACGTTTTGCAAATGCCCTGACGGCAGCGCCCGCATCAAACGTGACGTCACTGCTGTGACGCCAAGCGAGGGCGGAGTAACCAACGTCATTGACTCTCTTGTTCTGGTCAGTTTTGGTTTGAAAGAGCGCAAGGGAATGAAATAAATTAGCCAGAAGGGCGCGCAGAAATAGTTTGTGCCTTTACTTCGCTGTGGGGTTGGAGCATATTAAGTTTGGGCTTCACTTTCGTAAATGCAATAGGCCCTATAAAAACAATAATTAAAAAAAGTTAATTAAATTATCTTTGTTAATTAGTCGCCTAGTTGCACAAAATACTTGGCTCCTAGTGGGCGCCAGGTCGGGTATGCTAATAGCATAACTAAAAGTGCCCTAACGCAGATCTTTTTTTTTAAAGTTTGGTGCAGCTAAAAAACGCTCCCTGTATATTGCCGTCTTTTTTCCAGCGACTTCTGATTTGTCTCTACATATATACTGAGGTTTGGTGATGTCCGAAAAGCCCCTCTGGCAAGTAGAAGGCCAAGGTGGTGAACAGGATCCAACATCTTGAGTGCCGATGACCTCGCCGATTCGTAAACTATTGCTCCGTAATCAAGGCGGGACATGACGATGAAATTATACAGGCGTAGCAGACACTTTCTGTCAGATCCTCGTGATCTGTGTGACAAGACTTTGAGGATATTAGCAGATGTTAGGCATTTGAGTTTTAGCTTTTTCAAATCTGAAATAAATCTTAGCTTCCTATCAAAAATGATTCCTAAAAACTTGTGTCCATTTCGGGTACTTATGGGAGTTCTATTGAACTCTAATGATGGATCCAGCGTTATTCCACGTTTTATAGAGAACGGTAGACACACCGTCTTCTCAGGTAAAAACTGGAGACCAATTTCGTCGGCCCACTTACTCCTTTTATTTATTGCGAGCTGCAGCATGCGTTCACAGCTGCAGATATTGCAAGAAGAAACTGGTATTTGAACGTCATCAACGTACAGGGAGTAAGACACGGTGTGTGGTATCACCTTCGAAAGAGAGTTCATCTTCACGGCAAATAATGAAACACTTAAGACCCCCCCCCCCCCTTGTGGCACCCCATTCTCCTGAATGAAAGGTCTGAATATGTGACACCTAGTCTAACTTTGAGTGTTCGGTCAGACAGAAAGGTTTTTCATACCACAGAGCGTGCGACCACGTAAACCACATCCGAACAGGTCCCAAAGTATTCCATACAGCCTTGCCGTGTCGTACGCCTTCTCCAAGTCAAAGTAGACTGACACGCAGTGCTGCCTGTTTACAAAAGCTTTACGTATAGTCCTTTCCAGACGCACTAGGTGGTCAACAGTTGACCGCCCTCCACGAACACGACACTGGTTCCAATCGAAGAAACCATGCATTTTAAAAAATACACCAGTCTCCTATTCATCATCCGCTCAAATATTTTTACAAGACTGCTTTTACTAAGTGCAATAGGGCAGTAGCTGGATGGAACTGACGAATCTTTACCAGGTTGCAACAATGGGATAACATGAGCCTGCTTCCAGGATTGGGGAATGTATGCCTGCGTCCATAGATGATTAAAACAAAAGCAAAGTTTCCAGAGATTTTGGGGCGAGCTGACGAATCATCTCGTTGTGATTCCTGTCAGGGCCAGGGGCCGACTGTTTCTTAGGACGAAGAGCCAACTTAAATTCGTGCATTGTGAAAGGTTTGTTGTATCCTGCAGTATTTGCTCCAGACATACTAATGCGATGGCATTCTGCAGGAGCCTTTAATTGTCTAAGTTCTGCCCTGTAATAATCGCAGCTAGAAACATTGTGGAGCTGCTCTTCAAGGACACTAGCCACATCTCTGAGGGAGATTGCAGGAGAATGAAGAAGAGTAATCGGAAAAGCATGATAATAACCCTTGATTTTGCGGTATTGATCCCACACTTCCTTGGATGAGACAAAACTGTTGACTGAAGGGACATACCTCAACCAACCTCTTCGTTTAGCTCGTTTCCTCGTCCATCGAGCTTTTGTTTCATCCTTCCGAACTATAATTTATTGAGAGGAGTAGGGCACCGCCTTAACGTACCCCAGGCTTTTCGCTGTTCTTTTCTTGTAGATGCACAGTCTTTGTTCCGCCATAGCTTACACCTCTTCGGCATGTTTTCAGAAGTCTGCGGAATAGCTTCAAAACCTTCATTAAGAATATGTTCGGTGACATATAGTGTGGCATCCTCTGAAGACAAACTTGCCAGGAGTGAGGCATCCAGCGTTGCGTTTAATTTAAAAGCCCCCAATCTGCCTTTTCTAACTTTCACCTAGGAACGCGCTTTATAATGGTGGTAAGTGCGACGTTTTTTTTTTTTTAAATGACCGGAACGTGGACGCTCCCAAAGGGGTTCTTTAAAACGTTCAAAGAAAAACAAGGAAACAATGAGGGTGATAAAATAGACAGGTCGATGGATGTGAAAGAGTTATGAGGGGCACTGTAAAATGTTGGTTCTTAGTTATTTAAAAGACACAAACCTGAAAACACTAAAAGACGCTCTATGACCTTGCCACGAGAATCAAGTCGGTCACTGCCCCACATAAGATTGTGAGCATTAAATGCGCCTAAAATTAAGAAGGTTTCTGGCAGCTGATCAATAAGGCCCCCGAGTTCATGTATATGAAGGGGAAACATGCGGGGGAAGATATAACGACACAATGGTAATGAGACGGTCAACTAAAACACTGGGTAGCCACAGCTTCAATTGGTGTATGAAGAGAGACATCAGGACATGCTAATCCTCTCCGTACAACCACAGCAACACCACCAGAAGACTGGGCTGACAAACGATCTTTCCTAAAAACACGTTGACGACGTAAAATATCAGTGTGAGTGTTCTTAAAATGAGTTTCCTGCAAACAGACAGCAATAGGCTCCAGCTCGTCCAGTAAATAATGAACATCATCTATGCTTTGTAGTAGACCCCGGCAGTTCCACTGCAGGAAGCCAACATGACCCATTTGTTTGGTTGCTTAAGGTGTAGTTAAAATATGGGGTTCGTAGCTGTGACCAAGTGGACAAAGGTTAGCTTGCATTGGTTGGGGCAGTGACACGTGGAGGTTTTTTTCTTCCAATCCCCCTTTTCAAGGGAAGATTTTGTGCCTCCCT
The DNA here is from genome assembly GCA_013358835.2 of Ixodes persulcatus. Taxonomy (NCBI): domain Eukaryota; kingdom Metazoa; phylum Arthropoda; class Arachnida; order Ixodida; family Ixodidae; genus Ixodes; species Ixodes persulcatus. The sequence continues at coordinate 131,174 of JABSTQ010010125.1, forward strand.
TGGCAGGTGGAGGTGGTTCTGTCGGATCAACAGATACCTCCATGGCCTCCTCCTCCCGCTGCGAAGTGGAAGGAGTGGGCCCCTCACTTCTTTGAGAGGGAGTGGCGTCTAGCACCACTCGACGTTTCGGGCCTAAACGATGAGGCATCGTCTTGGTACGTGAAAGTTTTGGCGGGGCCACACGGGGTCTGGGAACCCACAGGAGCCTCGCTGGGGGTTGGGGGCTGGTGGAGCACTGAAAGTCTCGAGGACTGTACTGAGTTTCCACCGATGCCTTTAGTGGCGGCGCAGTCCCCCTGGCTGCCGCCTCGGCATAAGTGCCTCCTTGAGGAAGGAAAAGGGTTTCCTTGCCTGAGGCTATGTCAGGTTATCTTTTATCTTTAAAGCTAAAATCTTTTTTTCTTCTTGGAACTTTGGACGAGCTCGAGAGTAGGTGGGCTGGGAACCAGAGCAGTTGATACACTTGGTAACTGTACCCTCGCATGTGTCGGCTGGATGGTCTGTGCCTCCACACTTAGCACACGTAGTATTTCCTCGACAGGTTACTGAGCTGTGGCCAAATCTTTGGCACTTGAAGAATCGCCTTGGATTAGGTATATAAGGACTTACCTTGCAGAGGAGATAGCCTGCTTTAATGCTCTCAGGCAGTACGGTGGATGCAAAAGTGAGGACCAGGTGCTTTGAGGGTATCTCCTGTCCATCCCTGCGTATTGAGATTCGTCGCACAGCGACCTCTCCCTGCCGGGAAAGGCGCACCAAGATCTCGTCCACGCTAGATTCTAGAAGGTCATCCTCTAAATTGACACCCTGGCAGCTGTTCAAGGTGCGATGTGGAGTGACAGATAATTTGTAATCCGAGATCTTGTTAAGTCTAAGAGAACCACACTCTGAACTTCGTTTTGTACTTCAACGAGCAGGTCACCAGATGCTAATTTATTTGCTTTAAAGTTTTGACCAATTAAGTTTTCTGGAGTTTTTGAAATAAGGAGGGGTGAAAGCTTGGCAAGTGGTTTTTCATTATTTTTCGATTGCATTACCAGAAAGCGGCTCAAGCTATTTTGGGCTGTAGCTGATGAGTCTTTGGTGACTACTTCGGTCCGGACCAGTACAAGATCAGATCGGGGGAGGTTTTTTGATTAGAACCCATATGAAGGGCAGAAACTTCGGCATCCGTAGCGCACCACCCACCGCGGAGTTCAACAAAGGGATAGGTAACATCTCATAATAGGTCTGGCTTGTCTGAATATGTTACTTTACCAGTGCTACTAGGAGGCTATAACCAAGTGTGGATCAAGAGAGAGTTCTGTCGCTATCCAAGGTTAGCCCTTGCCACCAAAAAATGTAAAACGAAGAATAGGAGAAAGGAGGGAAGAGAAAGAAAAGAAGGGATAGTAGAAGAAATGGCGACTGACTGAATCATCCTGGTCGGGCCAAGCCAGGACCCTCGTCTGCGGGAAGCGGGGGCCAAAGAGGTGTATTGCCTCCCCCGGGGGTCCCCAAAGGGTCCAAAACTACCCCGGGCTTGACTGAACCACCAGAATGCCACTTTCCCCGGACACGGGAAAGCCACGCACAGCCAGACATGGGCGGGAAAACCCGCATGGATCGGTGTCCGTGGTGACGCCACTCACCAAACACCTGCTTTCACTGGTGCCCCTTGTGGGGATAAATATTGTTAGGTAGAATCTGAAAACAATTATGAACATGGTCATGAATACCGTTAGCACGTTTAATATGAAGAATATTTGATTGACGCGCACTTAAAGAAACTTGTTGCATCTATATTCATGCAAATTACTTCGGAGAATTAAGCTCTGCAGTCTGGGGAGAGAAATAAGTGAATGTGTCTACTGAAAATGAGTGTAGACGGAAAAAGCAGTTTGATCTGCAACAATGAGCATTACATAAGCAAGTGACATGTCATTATTAGTGTTACAGTGTTGAGTGTTCTTTATGGATTTGAACAAACTGTCATTCGCGTCATTCGGTTAGATCCCTCCATACATTACAGGGTTTAGCACTCTCGAATGCTTTGCGAGAAAGTGATGAACTGGAAATATCTACAGTAGTTCTAAAAAAACGTTTTCCAAAATCTTATCTCAGCATCGTAAAGAATATGAAAACTTTATAGAGACAAGGCTAGTGCAGGAGTTCAATAAAAGAAATACTTAGTTTTGCGAAACCATCTTGTTGTATTAGACGCATAAAGTTCCCCTAGGTAGAGCTAGCCATTACGGATGATTGTGCCCAATGCATAGCGTGAGAATTTACATTTTCTACCTACAGTATTTACAGGCTCTACCCTCTCTGAATAACTGGAACACATGACATTAAAGATTGGTCTTATCATGGCTGCAAACATCCACATAATAATTTATATGAAGCTATGTATTTCAAGAAAATACTTTGTGCGAACTGTTTAAAAAAAACACAAATCTTTTTAACACAAATAGAAAGCCTGTAGCGAACCACAACTTAAGCAGTTTTCACTTCATTCTGAAGAGGAAATACATATCTGTGAACCTTGGAACAGGCACTATACAAATCTTTGGAGAGGTGACAATGTGCAAGTTTCTGTTTTGTTTTCTATATTTCACATCTCCCGACTGCTGGACGCGATAGGTACATAAGATTGCTGACACCAACGTAACCCAATGACTTTTTGAGAACTTGTTTGTATGTAGCATGAGCGAAGCCATCAGTAGGAAGTTATTTCTGTAATACCGTCGAACCTAGATCCGCGGGCTTTAATTTCACATGTTTATCATGTCTGAAGACTCCCTTGTGTAGTTGAAACGCCATCCAACCCAGGATTTTAATATGTGTTATTAATTTAAGGCGTAGTAGTGTTATTGCAGTTTCACTTGACGAATGGGTAAGAAGGATGTTTTTTTCGAAGAGCATACCTAATACACGGTGGCACGAGAACTCCCCTGTCTTGACGCTTATCAAAAGTCACTGGCAGGAAGGAGCTACGATGCTCTTGTTGCTTGGACTACCTCCCTCATGGTCCTGGCCAGACCACAGAAAAAGATTAATTCCAAGCTTGTTTCCGCTAGGATATCCAGATCTTGAGGCAGGTTGCTGAACATAAAAACAAATCACACTCAAGTACTTGGCAGAGATACATTACAATGAGCAGCAAATCCTTTCGTGATCAGCACGTAGATCTTTTTATTTTTATATATTGTACTTGTAGTTATAAAAAACGCTGCTTTACTCACACAGCCAAAGTTTCCCCTGAGGACAAGGCCATGTAGGCCTTGAAATGATGGGTACCTCATTGATGGGTAACTCATTGATCCAAATAAATAAACGCGTTCGTTTAACCCTGTTTGGCCCCAACCTGAGAGATTTCTGTCGAATATTCACATTCAACTGTAAAGACTCTAAAAAAACTATTCCTACATAGGAATGATTTTTCGACACTCATGCTCATCGAGTGTCGACTGGGAAAGCGACTCCGGTGTAGAGTGTACCAGCAGGGGGCAATTGTCAGCATAAAATAATTTTAGCTGGCGCATTAAGTGGCTAACCAACAAAATGGGCATTACTCTGAGCAAAATGCAAGAAAAGCACCGATCTGGACTTGGCACTAACAGTGGCACACAGTATTTCTATTACTGACTGAGGAGTATTCAATCAATATTGTCAGTTACCTAATCAAACTACATATTCTTCCCAACTTGCGTTTTACGAAATCTCAAAATTTACAAGAACTATTAAGACACCTGCTAAAAAATGCCAAAACCAACAATCGAATTTGCCTGCTCTCTAGTAGCATGACATCTATGGTAGGCAGACCTGCAGAATGTGCAAGCAGTTTAATAAAAAAAACGGGGTATGTACTATGTATATTTTTTTCCTGCTGCAGAGCATGTGTTGGAAGGAGGTTTCACAAAATTCATTTTTTACAACCAAATTCCTTACGAAGAAGGCCAACCTTCATAAAAATATCTGTAACTTTGGCAAAGAAAGGTTATCTTGACAAAAATATATGGGACACAGTTCACCAATGTCTTTTCGTGTGTTTAACCAATTTTGAGTATGTAGACACACAACATGAAAAAAAAAATTGCGGTGGCTTAGCTCGGCTCTGCCAGGATATACGTAGCGTGAGCTTATGCGCACAAAGTGAGAGGTGCTATCAAGCCGCTCTGTTGCAGCGTCAGACTTGGGTACTGCGCAAGGAAGGCGGACAACTGGGCACGCGACGGCTCCAGTGCGTCTGCCTTGGCTATGACGTCACTATTCTGGAAAGCGCAAACCGGCGAGGAGCGCGCGATGGCGGCGGAGCGCGCGGCGGCCACGACACCGGCGCGCCGCGCGCTCCGGTGACGCTGGCATTTGTTCTAAAGTTTGTAGCTCACGCTACAAGCTTTAGAACAACCACGGGCAGGAAACTCTGGTGAGGCTCTCGGAGTGACTCCCCGCAATGGGCCTGCGCAGACCACAGAACAATATGCTGTGAGAGCTTGGAGCCATAAGGTGCTTCATACCATAAAGTTCCTGAAGCAGCTGCAATTGGAACTAAAGTGAACTTCATTTCTCTGCGGAATGAAGAGTTTAATAGCTAGCATGCATTCATTAGGTGATACTGTCATGAATGCGCCGACTTTTCTATGCAGCACTATATCATTAAATTGTTAACCGTGCCGGACAACACTAAAAACCAGAAGCATTATTCCAAACTATAACAGCTTAATGTTAAGTATGGCAAAAGCTTCAAGCCACCCTTGCTAATTCAGTGAAAAACGCAAGCCATGTGACCCTGTAGTTGAACACCATCGTACACAAGCTTATAATCACGTGCCATGCTGTTTTAGCTGCAATGGATTATATTGTCAAAAGTGGTCCAGCTTAAAGAGATACAAAATATATACTTTTGGGAGCGAGGTCCTGGCCTAGTCTTCAGCTACATTGCGAGGTAGGTACTCAGACGTTCCATCCGGGATGTTTCTGTCTGTAACCAGACGACCAGCGTTTGCCAAGCTTTTGTTCTATAGCTGAGTATATGACCTCGACAGTGGCGTTATTTGACAAGCAGTTTTATGAATGTTAAATATGACTGACTGAAAGAGAGACTGCGTCTTAACCACTGATTGGGATACCTAACTGAATACTGATATTTTCACTAAATGCAAAACAATCGTCTGGCAGGCATTATATTTCATAACAGGCGGCGTCAACTCATTTTCGAATAAGTCGATGCGTAATAGGGCAATGCAAACACAAATATGTCTTAGAATTCCTTTTGCCCCCCCCCCCCAATGGTGTGCTTCTGAAGGCAAGACACACGGTACCTGATTTAGGAATTGCCTCAGCTGTAAAAATGCATATGGAGTAAGGGCACGTGCCAAGCCTATTCTCCTCAGGTCTGTCCAGGTTCAGCCGAGTTAGAGTATGCAAGTACACACTCACTGACAGAATGAGAAAGGCAAGTAGAAGTCTCAGGTTTTCTGCCACCAGCCCGCCTGCAACCTTCGATGATGTTGCAGCGTCTCATGAGCCTCGAGTGAGCACATACGACCAAAGCGGGAAGAAAGGTACAAGCGGGTGCTGGAGGACGCCCAGCCATTCTCTCTTTGTATTCGGCTATACTACATATTTGTTTTAGGCCCCGCAGGGGGCACCTGTGAAAGCAGGTGTTTGGAGAGTGGCATCTCCACGGACCCCGAGCACCGCAGGGGGCGCCTGCACCTTAGGTGTTACGTGCTAGGTGAGTAGCTTCACCAAGGTCTCCAGCCACGTGGGCCACCATACCCGCACGCAGGGGCAGCTACTTCAGTAGGTTCTTGGTGAGTAGCGTCACTACGAACCCCGAGCCATGTGGGTTCGCCCACCAACGTCTGGCTTTGCGTGGCGTAACCCGTGTCCGGAGAAAAGGGGACCTTGGTGGATGAGCTGAGCCCAATAGTATGTTTGGACTCTTCGGGGCCCCCGGGCAAGGCAATACACCGCTTCGGCCCCTGCTTCTTGTAGACGGGTGTCCTGGCTTGGCCCGACCAGGATGCTTCAGTCAGTCGCCTCTTCTACACTCTTCTTCCCTCTTTCACCTTTCCTTCCACCACTTTCTGTTTTCTTCTACATTCTCTTCCTTCCTTTTTCACCTTTTTAGGCGGCAAGGGCCAACCTTGAGTTGAAACAGGTCCTGTCCCTGCTACCACACTAGGGTATAGTGCCCGAGGAGCACTGGTAGAGTAATTGTGTCAGCCAAGCCTTTCTTGCTATGGCACATAACTTACCCCCTTGTTTGGCTCCGTGGTGGGCGGTGCACCCGGGCACTGAAATTTCCTCTCCATTTTCATGGGTCTGCAAACTAAAAATTCCTTCTGATCGGGCCCCGAAAAGGGTCCGCACCGAAGTACCGTTCCACTCCGAAAAGTCCTGTATTTCTGTAAACTTCCCAAGATTTCTAGTTCTTCATTCCGAAAATGAAAAGCCACTGGACAAACTGTCCCCCTTCCTTGTAGCTAAGACACTAGACAGAGTTGTTGGCAAAACCTTCAACTCAAAGAAAATGGCGTCCGGAGACCTCCTTGTGGAAATCAATAAAAAGCAGCAGAGTGATGCCCTCCCTATTGGAAAATCTTGATGGTGGAAAGATGTTGGAAAAAGCCTCATACAAGCGTAACCGTAATATGGGACATCCTATACCAGCGAAAAAGCGGCCCCAGTATAGTGGATTAAAGCGGAACGATACAGCTAGGTGGAACCATACAAGCGTGTCGTAATATGGGACATCCTATACCAGCGTAGTGGATCTTGTTGTAACCGTGTAGGCGGATGGAACCATACAAGCGTGTCGTAATATGGGACATCCTATATCAGCGTAGTGCATCTTGTTGGAACCATGTAGGCAGATGGAACCATACAAGCATAACGTAATATGGGACATCCTACACCAGCCAAATAGCGATACCAGTATGGTGGAGCCATGTGGCTCCACCATGGTGGTGTCGCCTTTTCACTGTTATACAGGGCGATTTTTTAAGCTTTACATACTTGTATAGAAAGGCTGTGAAAGCTACATTAATGCGGTTTGCGCAGGATAGTTATACGTCCAGGGGTACGTAGTATAGGGGCATCGTAACAATTAGTCGGACATTTTTTAGTTACTTTTTAATTAGTGAAAATGAACATATGGTTTCAATTAGAAATTGGCCGAGTCATTAAAAACGACTAAATAAACTCTTTTCAGAAGGATATAATTCAGGGGTACCAGTTTACGCATTCTGTAAAAACGCTTTATTTGTATCACTTTCTAGGTTCCGGTTTCTTATCAGAGCGCATCTCTGCACCTACGGTCCTGTTCCCCAGGGGTTTAGTCGCGCAACACACGTGCGCCCTGCTTCCCTCCATTCTACGAGGGAGGCGAGGAGGTGGCTTCGCATTGCAGCCACTGGTCAGCAGTATCGCAGGTGCAAAGATGCGCTCTGATAAAAAACCAAAATCTGGAAATGCGTCCAAATTAAGCCTTTTTTGAATTCCGTAAAATGCTGTTCCCGTCTTATATGCTCATAAAAAGGGTTGATTTATTGTTTTTCGACGATGCTTAGCAACTTTGTAATTGGAATTATGGGCCTATTTTCACAATTAAATATTTAACGAACATAATATACTCAAAGGGAAGCTAGAGTGGTTTTGTATTTGAGGAAACACATTCATATCTTCATTAGACCTCCAGAATCTCAAATATCAAAATTATTTGGTAATTTGGTGAACCGAGGCTGCATAGAATAATTTTTTAAGTATCACTGGAGGCACTCTTTCCCGGAGAGTGACATCACAAAAGGAGCTTTCGAAATCTCTGCTCATGCATCTTCAGCGCTAATCAAAGCTACGCATGCACACACTATTTTTAAAAAAGGGAAAAAAAAGACTTCACAACTGGTGCCAGTACGGGAGAGTACACCTAGAAAGCTTTCAATTGAACGCGCTGCCCTCAAGTGACACATGCTTGGCAGCCGAAAAATCCCCTTACGACGCCACTACTGGTCAGTTGTTTTTGTGTTTTCTCACGTTTTGTTATATCTTTGGAGAAAACGAACGTGATTATTAGATTCACTGGATAAAACTACACTAGAATCAGCCTCCATCTAATTTTCTGAAAGAAGTCTTGCACTTCCCTTTAATAAGCCGACTCATCATTACAATTATAATTACAATACAAAGGACCCCCTATAGCATGTCCCCTAAAACGATACAACTGTATGGTTCCTTCCCCACTTGCATCCTTTGGGAGAGACTCGCAGACATTCAGCGTGCATTGGAATGCTGGATGTCAGCGAGTCTCTACATCAGCATTGGTTTGAAACAAGCATGATGTTAGCACACAAATAAGCTCTTTTCCAAGGTTCTCCAGGAGCACTAATAGCAGTGGCGAAATGTAGTGACGTGGTAAATTCAGTAGCAAGTATTTATTTCTAGAAGAATTACATGCAGCAAAGCTGAACTTTGCTCAAAAGATGATAATTATAAATTCGATACTGAACAAAGGTGTCCCTTGAGCTGTCAGGCCAAACTCCCACTCTTGCCACTCAGGAGTTCCTAGCTTGTGCGTAGAGGATCAGCACAATCCAGATTTGTGCTGTGGGTGCACCTGCGATATAAAAATTGAATAAACATGAGATTAAAAATAAAAGAAGTTTACAATTCTTTGTAATGCGAAATTAGAACGAAGATCTTGAGGAGCAGGATGGGAGAGTATGCCACTCCTTCCCCTCCCCTCCTCCTCGTCCGCTCCCTCCCATTTAGCGGAAATTTTCCTAAAATTAACAGGAAAATTATCTCACTAAATTTAGCAGAGAAATTGATGTCACGTGACCTCAACACCAATTCAGTTTTCCCACTAAATGTAGCGGGGAAAATAACGTCACATGACTTTGTGTCCCATTATCCAGAAACAAATACAGTTTCTCCAGTAGATTTAGCTGAAAAGTTATGTCAAATGATATCTACATTAATTCAATTTTCTGCCAAGTTTAGTGGGGCAGTTGTGCCGATGGCAACGCCGCGGAACGGGCACCTAAGATCTGCGCCCTAAAAAACTGAATGCCTCACACGAAATAAAGTGATAATAAGAGATAAGACAAAAAAAAAGAGAATCTAAGATACCGCTTTAATATCATTTCTTTTGTCCGTTCTCAAATATTTTGATTTCAAGAAATGTTTATCTCTTTATTCATACCCAAAGAACACCTCCCAGTTTCAGCATGAATGCAATAAATCAATGCAGACTAGACCTTGTAAACCGTAATGCACATGAAAATGAATGTTTGCCACAAAGTCTTGCATGGGTCGGTGGCTCAGATCTCTAAATACATTTGTAATGAGGAACGTTCTTGAATAGAACTTAGGCTTTGAATTTGACAGTTTAAATATCCATGAGGAACACTATACGTCACTGATTTTTTGTGACATATCAGAAATGGCGCAGCACCGGCATCCTTGCATACCAAAAAGAGTTTGCATTTTTTTTAGCGTGGCATGTGCTATTCTGATACCCATACAGCCCTCTTTAACAAAATTTTGTCTATAGAGCTCTTTCTGTGTTCTTAACTCACACGACAGATTTGGTAGCTTGAATTCTCACTCGGCATCAAGACTTCTATATATTGATGTAATGGTGAAAGACAAGATGTATGGGCTTGAGTACGGCTCGACAAGCAGAAATGTGAAAAAAATTACCGTCGAAAACTCAAATGTCAAAATAAAAATATTAGGTAGAATGTGGATACAATTATAGATATGGTAATAAATAAAGTTAGCACATTCAATATGAAGAATATGTGTTAGACGTACATTCAAAGAAACCTGTTGCATCTATATTCAAGCAAATTATTTTAGAGTACCAAGCGCTACAGTCTCGAGAGGGAGTTCCGTGAATGATTCTACCGAAAATGAGTGTAAACGGAAAAAGCAGTCTGATCTGCGACAATGAGCGTTACATAAGGAGGTGACATGCAATTGTTACTGTTACAGTGCCGACCGTTTGAAACTGTCAGCCGCGTCATTCGGTGAGTTCCCTCCGTACATTACAGGTTTGGCTCTCTCGAATGCTTTGCAAGAATGCTGATGAACTGGAAATATCTACCATAGTTCTAGAAAAACTATTTCCAAAATCTTATCTCAGCATCGTAAAGAATATAAAAAGTTTCTAGAGACAAGCTTAGTGCAAGAGTTCAATAAAATAGTTTGTTCTATGAAACCATCTTGCCGTAGTAAACATATAAAGTTCCCCAGCTAGAGCTAGTCATTTTGGATGATTGTGCCGACTGCACCACATACAAATTTAACCCTTTACTGCACAACTTTTTATTTTTTCACAATTTTATTCCAGCAGAAGTAGAATACCACAGTGATCACAATAATATCACTAAAATAAATTTTAACGTTTCGAAAAAATATATATCGAAAAAAGATAGGTATGTTGCATATTTGCAACAAGTTGCAAATATAGAAATATTTATAGCGGAATGCTAAACATGTGTGAACCAGAGCCAAACTTCTATCTACAGACATCAGTGAGAGATGTGGCCTCATTATTTGCTTGTGTGATACAAAAGAAAGCAGTTGTTCTTGCTTGTTGAGCACAGGTGAGTACCACACTTAGAGCAGTAGCTCATACAAATGCCCTTGCATCCAGGAAACTTGCAACGCTGTCGCTTCTGACTCCAAAGCACCCAGTGGCCAACCTGAACATAGAAGTATGAACGGTTAGGTTTGTAACACAGATTAATTCGCCAGTGATATTACCTGATCAATCCTGACATCTTGAGGTGGACACGGTGCTGAAGGACCTCTTGTTTTCTTCAGCTGGATGCCTTGCTCCACTGACTCATTGCTGGGCCTTCCCCTTTTCTTCAGTTGATTTTTTCCTGCTTTGCACAGTGACGTGGCAAGGTTCATCTTGAACTCTGCTAAGGGGATAAGCTTTCGTGTTGGTTGATCGGAAGTAGTCACAGCATTCCTCCTGTACAGCAGCCACGCATTTACAGCCGTCAAGTCGAGAATATGAAGAAAAATACGAAAGTACCATTTCTTCGATCGGAGATGGGCGCGGTAGAGGGAAATCAGAGAGTCTAAGAGATCCACTCCTCCCATGTGCTTGTTATAAGCGCCTATCACCGACGGACACGCTATGTCGCGCCTCTCCTTTTCTTTTTGGCTCCACCTTGGCGCAGTTAGGACAGGCTCTGCCCCAACAAAGGTGGACAGCAAGGTGACGGCTTTGTTGTCTTGCCACCTTGTACACGACAGCTGAATGCCATCCAGGGTCGCTACCTTCTCTTCAAAGCTTCCCCTTCCTTTTTGTTTCATTTCCTTGTCAGACGGCATGCTGACTCCCGTTACTCGGTTGATTCGGACTGTGCCAATGCAGTGCACGGTTTCTTTTTCCAGGTACACCTGAAGGGTTGGACAGTTGAAGTAGTTATCAAAGTACACTTTGTGGTGGACTCCTCTTGGGATTAGCCTGCACAACCGAACAACAATGTTCCCGCTTGCTCCACAGTCAGGCTCTCCTGCACGTCTTGGGGCAGAGTTCTCCTGTCCCGTGTACAGTTCTAGCTTGTACGAGAAGCCGCTTACTCCTGAGAGAACAAATACTTTGTACCCCCATTTTTTTGGTTTCTGGGGACAGTACTGTTTCAGTGCACTTGCGCCTTTGAAAGGTATAATCTGTTCATCCACAGACAAGTGCTCTTCAAGCGGTATCAGCGACAACTGTTCATTTACAGCATCGATCAGCGGTCGTATCTTCGCAAGCCGGTCTCTATCAGGATCATCTCTTGGGCCGAGAGAGCTGTTGTCCACAAAGTGAAGGTTGTGCTTCAACTGTTCGAAGCGTGTCAGCGTGAGGTTGTCAGCTACTTGGCTTACTCTGGTAGCTTCACTCCAGTACCACCTAGTGTTCTTCAGCTGAATTATAGACATCCACATGCAGGTGCCTAGAAAAACTTCAATCTCCTCGGCACTGGTGCAGAGGGGCTTACTGGCATCCTTCTGAACTGAGTACAAATTGCTCTCATTTGCAATAAGCGAAATAAGAGCGCCTGGGAAGATGAACTTGAAGTATTGAAAAGGTGTTTCCAACTCTAAAATTTCCTGTGGAAGCTCATTTTGTCCAGTGAACTTGACTGCTTCAGGATCCCGCATCAGGCTTGCATTCTTCCAGATAATTCTTCTCTTAGATTGAGTTGACGACTGATCAGCTGGTTGGCTTGCGGGAGCTTCCTCTTCGTCAGAGCTTGTACTCGCCTCGCTTGAACTGGCACTACAGTTTGCAGTGGGCTGGACATCTGGGGTACAGAAAATTACAGCGTCTCATACAACGCATACAATGAGCGGTAAAATAAATAATTTGGAGAGAAATTCTACATTGTATATGGGACTATCTTCACTAGCGGCTCTAAATGTGCTCTTTGAAAACATGAAAACAAACCTACAACTTTGCAATTGTTGTATAGTTACACTTGACGAAGGATCGTCTCTTCTGAAAATCTCTGTCAATAAAGCCTACACTGATTGTAATTTTTTCTCTCCACGCAAAAAAACGTTGGATTTCCAGAAAAAACATCAACTTACAGTCAGAGTCATCGTCACTGCTGGATAGTTCGCTGTCCTCGCTGTCCGAAGGAATTCCACGGCTGTAAAACAGTTTGGGGTCCATCGTGTCCGCTCTACGAAGAAAAAACATCGTCCTGCACATTGTTGCATCTGTGCAACATTGCTATATTTTGCTTCCAAAGACAAACTTCGTCGATAATTTTAAGGTCTTTAGTATTTACATAATCAGCAAAACATAGAGTTGAGTGGCAAATTTTTTTTTTTTTTGCATTACACCGAATAGAAATTGATATACAGTAGCCAAGGCTTACCTGTGTGACTTGATGAGCGTCCACGTGGTGGCTGTCATGCTTTTTAGAGAGCAGTTTCGCCGCCTGAGTACAGATGGCAGCACTGGACGGCTCGCCTCGCGGATGTATGTTGCGGAAATGCAACAACGCGCGGAGCCAGCACTAAGTGCATTTTGTAGATGTTTTTATTGTCGTTTATTGCTATGTTGCAAATATGCAACAAGGTGCAGTAAAGGGTTAATTTGCGACCTACAATATTTAATGGCTCAACCAACTCTGAATAAGTAGAACACTTGACTTGAATGATTGGTCTCACCATGACTCTCTGCAAACATCCACATAATAGTTTCCATGAGCCTTTGTATTTCAAGAAGACATTTGGTGCGAGCTGTTTAAAACACCATAACACATTTTAACACTAAAAGAAAGCCTGTAGTGGGCCACAACTTAAGCAGTTTTCACTTCATTATGAAGAGCAATTACACATATGTGAACCTTCAATATAGACCTGCACTGAATTGTTTTCTTAAGTAGAATGTGCTATGCTCTGTTCACTATATAAATCTTTGCAAAGCTGACAATGTGCAAGTTCCTGTTTTTGTTTATATTTCACATCTCCCAACTGCTGGGCACGATAGGTAAATAAGATTGATGACACCAACGTAACACAGTGATCATTTAAAAAATTTGTTTGAGTATAGCACGAGCGAAGCCATTTGGGGGAAGTTATTTTTGTGACACCGTTGAACTTACATCAGCGGGCTTTAGATTCACATGTTAATCATGTCTACAGACTCCTTTTTGTAATTGGTACTCCATCCAACCTAAGATTTGAATATGTCTTTTGCATGTTAGGCTTAGTAGTACTTTTGCTGTTTCACTCAAGGAACAGGTAAAAAGAATGCTTATTTCGAGTGACATACCTAACACCTGGTGGCACGAAGACTCCCCTGTCGTGACGCTAATCAAGTCGCAGGCAGGGAGATACTGCGATGCTCTTGTTGCCGGGATTACCTCCCCCCTGGGTCTTGGCCAGACGACAGAAGATTGAGTCCAAGCTTGTGACCACTAGGATCTCCAGACCTTGAGGCACCCAGGTAGCTGAAAATATAAACAAATCACAATCAAGTACTTGGCAGAGATACATTACAATGAATGGCATATTCTTTCGTGATCAGCACATAGATTCTTTAATTTCTATACTTTGTACTTGTACTTACAAAAAACTGCTCTTTTACTACCACAGCCATAAGGCCCGTTCACACTCTTGCGACCGAGTGAGACCGAGAGAGACCAGACCGGTTTTTAAGCCTCTTGCGATCTCTTAGGACCAGCTCCGCTGCAGCGGAGCTCGTCCTAAGAAGTCGTAAGAAGCTTAAAAACCGGTCTGGTCTTTCTCGGTCGTACTCGGTCGCAAGAGTGTGAAAGGGCCTATAGTCTCCGCCGAGGACAAGGCCAGGCAGGCCTTGAAATGATGGAATTAAGGCAAATGATTAAACGCATTCGTTTAACCCTCTTTCACCCCAACCTGAAAGATTTGTCGAATATTCATATTCAATCGTAAAGACTATAAAAAAATACTACTACATCAATGCACAGCCGTATACTGGGAGAGAATACAATACGATACAATACAATTTTTATTTTTCGTCAAAGTAAATTTCGCTCAACACCCATATAAGCCGATGAGGCTTGTGCGCGGGCGTTTGGCCAATGGGTGTGGCGACAAAGGCGCTCGAGAGGCGGGAAGGGGGGAGAGCGCCGAAGGAGCGAGAGAGAAAGAAGGCAGCAAAGAGACGACCGCCATTTTGACGCAACGCTGTCGGCGCGGAGCACTGTTGAGGCTATGCGCTGTCTGCTACGGGCTTATTTCTTTTTCGCCTGACTCAAAGTTTGCGTTCGAACGTGGAAGAACCAACTCATTAGCTTTTAAAGCCAACGAGGAATAACATTATATCATTTTGTTGCGAGAGCCTGATAATAAAAGCAGAGGACCAAAATTTGTATGCCTATCCCATGCATTCCGCCAGGCGAATGAATGAAAATGGCTGCCCTCCCCCTCAGCTGGCAACAGTCAAGAGTTCACGCGCCTGCGCCCACGCCTCTCGCTCTGCGCCGTGGGCTGATTGGCTCACTCGGGAGGGGGACATCACAGCGGCGAGATCATAGACTGGCCAAACTCACCCCATATATGGCTCTGCTGGAATGGAAAGATTTTTCTACACTCATGTTCAACGAGTGTCGACTGGGGATACCAGTTCATACACTAACTGAGAATGAGGGTAGAATGTACCAACAAAGGGCAGGCGTCCGGATAGAAAAATTTTAGTTGGCGCACCAAGAGGCTAACCGATAAAAATGGGTACTACTCTGACCAAAATGCCCAAAAAGTGCCGATCTCGACTTAGCACTAACAGCAGCACACAGTATCTATTATACTGACTAAAGGGTACTCAAACTAAATATTCTTCCAGGCTTGCATTTTAGGTAAATCTCTGAAATTACAAGAAATATTAAGACAACTGCTAAAAAAAGCAATGGCAAAATCAGCAATTGAATTTGCCTGCTCTCCAGTAGCACATCTATGGCAGGTAGACCTGCAGAATGAGCAAGCAGTCTAGAAAAACGGGGTATACCTTATGTATCTTTTTTTTTCGTGCTGCAGAGCAAGTGCTGAAAGGAGGTTTCACGGCATCCATTTTACACAAACAAATTTCTTGCAATCAGTTGAGAACAAGCTTGAGCAGTGAACTTGTCCTTGACACTGGCATAACGTTTTAGTGTTGCCCGTGGAGACTGAATAAATTTGTAAATAAAAACAAGAAGACCAACTTTCATTAAAAAAAAAGTCTGTCACTTTAGCCAAGAAAAGTTATCTTGACACAAATATGCGGGATACAGTTTTACAGCGTCTGTTAGTGTGCTTAACCGATGTTGAGGCAAATTGGCGACAATGAAAAGAAAACGCCCAAGTAGCATTAAGGAAAAGACAGAAAGGATGCATACCTACAAAAAAAAATTAGAACGACCACGGGCAGGAAGTTCTGGTGAGGCTCTTGGAGTGACTCCCTGCAATGGGCCTGCACATACCACAGAACAAGATCGGTCAGAGCTTGCAGTCATAAGGTGCTTCATACGATGAAGTTCCAGAAGCAGCTGCAATTGGAAGCAAAGTGGATTTCCTTTCTCTGCAGAACGGAGAGTTTAATAGATAGCATGCATTCATTAGGTAATATAGTCATGAATGCATCGACGTTTCAATGCCGCACTATATCACCGAATTGTTAACCGTGCCGGCCAACACTAAATACTGGAAGCATTATTCCAAACTATCTCAGCTTAAAGTTAACCACGGCAGAAGCTTCAAGCCATCCTTAAAAATTCAGTGCGGAAAGCAAGCCATGTGACCTTGTAGTTGGACTCCATGGTACGTCGAGCTTATAATCATGTGTCACGCTGTTTTTGCTGCAATGGCTTGTAGCGTCAAAAGTGGTCCACCTTAAAGAGGTACAAAGTATAGACGTTTGTAAGTGGGGCCCTGGCCTAGCATTCACCTACATTGCGAGGTAGGATGTTCCAACCGGGATGTTTGCTGCCTGTAACCACACGACCAGCTTGTGCCTAGCGATTGTTCGAGCTGATATATTCTACTGATATATTATCCATACTGATATATTAACTAAATGCAAAACAATTACCTGGCAGGCATTATATTTTTAAACAGGCTGGGTCGACTCCTCATTTAGTCGAAGAAGTCGATGCATAATAGGACAATACGAACAAAATTAAGGGTTAGAATTCCTTTCGCACCCCCGAAATGATGTGTTTTTGAAGGTAAGATACACAAGGTACATGATTTAGAAAGTGCCTCAGCTGTACAAATGCATATGCACTAAGGGCACTCGCCAAGCCTATTCTCCTCAGCTCTGTCCAGGTTAAGCCGAGTTAGAGTATGGGAGTATACGCTCACTGACAGAATGAGAAAGGCAGGGAGAAGTCTTAGTTGTTCTGCCACCAGCCCCCCCTGCAACCTTCGATGATGTTTCAGCGTCTCATGAGCCTCGAGTGAGCACGTCCATTCAAAGCGGGGTGAAAAGTAGAAGCGCGTGCTGGAGGAAGCCCAGCCATTCTGTTTTTGACATCGGCTATACTACATATTTTTTGTATGACATATTTTTAAGTGAGTAAATGTATTGCAAATATGCAGTCCACCTTTGACCATAATACAGAATTTTGATAAGGATAACAACAGTCTAGGTATGCGTATTGCCATCCACCATTTTCCAAAAAAGTGCTCCTGCCTATCGGAACATCTACACTTTGGTGCGCGAGTGGTTTCAGGACTGAGAGACTAGAAAACAAAGCGCTCGCAAGGCTTGCCTGGCCCTTTCAACCATGCGGGTACATTCGTCGCAAATCCCCGATTTCTAGCAAAACTTTTTTAGAATGAGCAAATCCTGGCCACGCCCGAGGTAGACCACTGAATCGTGATTCCCCCATATTGTACGAATCCTCCTTTAAACTGCGGTACAACCTGCAAATGAACTCTGTTGTGCTGCGGCACGCGTCCATGCTGCCTGCTACAGAGGAAAACCACTGTTTGTGTTGAAGACGACATCCCACAACGTACAGGCTACAACGTTTAATGAACCAAGATAAAATTCATATCATTCAATAGACACAGATAGGCTCACAAAGGGACGACACCATGATTGTTGTTGTTGGTTTTACTCTTGCCTTCGAACAAAAGCGACCTCCTCATTTCTCCAATGTACAGCAAACCCCTTCTCATTGTAGCCCCTATTTCTTCTCAAATTGGTCACAGAGGACATAATCGCGGCCACTAAATTAAATTAAGGGCTCGCCAACATTAAAGGGTTTATAGTACTTCCGTGTGTCACATGATGTTAACATTTCAAGGAGGCTGAAGGTATTGGTTTAAAAAAATTGGCCTATGCAAAAAAAAAAAAACGCCCTTCTCCGGGTTAGGCACGCGAGGTTCTTTTGCACTCCCTATAAGGTGGCAGATTTGTTTCGGCAGAGCTTTTGGTAAAACGCAGTCTCAAAACTAGATATACTTGACGTCAACTATTTTGTGTTGCATTGTAAAGGCTAGAGTAGCTTCTACAGTGCTTCAGCTCAGCACTTTTGCGAGAGCATGTGGTTTAGTGTTGCATCTCATTTGTATGGTCTAGAAAAACTAGAGCTGACAGAGTTGGGAGCATTCCGGAATAACAAAACGCCGACTATAGAAGCATTAAGAGATGCGCACATGCGAACTGTGCATTTCTTAAAAGTGGATTCGAGCAAAGGTAAAAACAATATGTGTACTTACGGCGGCCATACTTGCCATCCTCAAGCATGATAACTTGTCCCTCGGTAGCACCTTCCAGTAAGAAGCACCAGCAACACGACTCCTGGATTGAATGACGACCCGCCTCAGGTCTTGGAAGGATATCCGAAACACTGCTTTAGGCCAGATGTTGTACCTGGTAAGGCAAGGGCTAAAAGTAGAAATTAACAAATTTATTTGAAGTGATACATTCCTATAGCATAAACTCTAGGATAGCAGGATTTTTTAAGTCAGTGATGTGTTTTAATTAAACAGAGAAATGGTTGGTTTATATGATGAACCAGCAGCCCCCGTTTTGCATAAGTGTAACGCAGTGTCTAACGTTACGTCCGACAGAACCCGAAATAAAAATTAAAGTTACGCCCAACGTAACTTTACGTCAAGCATTCGAGTGACGTCCGACATAACCCAAAATAGAAAAATTAAAGTTACCGTATTTATTTGAATATAAGTCGACCTTTTTCTTTTTTTCGGAAATCGTGACCAAAGAATTCCAACCTACCTGCAAATTGTCGCCGCAAAGCGGCGTAAGCGCAGCGCGGCGTGTAGCTTAACGGGCGCCCCCGTTATTCACTAAAACATCGATTCGCTCAAATGTCGCTGTTCGCTAAAACGTCGTTCACTCATGTGATGTGGACCTGTCATAGGGGTAGGCAGAGCTCTGAATCAACAATCGCGACGCGAGAGCCGAGTGCGCTGTGATTTGGCCGCCCCCGCTCGCTCCGTTGGCTCGCACTGTAGCGTATGCTTTCCAGTGCCGCTTATTTGACCAAGATACAGCACGCCGCTTTGTCGCCGCGAATCATTTGTCCGAATGCCTGCAAAACCGTAACACCGTTTGGCACACCCAACGGAGCGAGCGCGGGCGATCAATTCACAGCGCACTCGGCTCTGGCGTCGCGATTGTTGATTCAGAGCTCTGCCTACCCCTATGACATGTGCGCGGGTGTTCATAAACGGCTCCTCTCGACTGCACGCGGGTCAAATTGAACCAAAGTGAACAGCTAACAGCGCGATATGAATCGGTAGCAACGATAGTACTCACAGGTAGGTCGGCACTCCCGTCGAAAAAGACAAAATAAAGACACAAATACTATATATATGATT